>ML111570.1:49333-71775 GCA_003697995.1 Taxidea taxus jeffersonii
AAATGCTGCAGGATAGTGGAACCATGGAGAGATAATGGTGTAGCCCCTGGGTGCTCAGCCCTCAGCCAGTTCCTTTGGGAATAAATCCAGGGAAGAGGCTCTAATGAATGAAATCCTGTCAAAAATCAAGAAGTGGGAAATCAGCAGATGATTAGTTTTTTTTCTTTCTTTCTTTCTTTTTTTAAACTCCTGTTTAGTTTTCTCAGAAAGCTGATTCTTTAGCTAAGAGAAGAAAGTGGTAAAAAGGAAAGCCTTGCATGAGGATTATCCATATTTTCACATTTAACCCAGAATAATATATATAAATGCAAGAATAGAAAATGATTAATAATAATTTGAGATTAAATCTACTTAGATTTGTAAAATAAGACTAGTAAGTAGAATAGAGAATATAGTAAGTAAAACTCAACTCACATGTAGAACAGTCTAAAGATATCATATTTGTATAAAACTTGGATAATTAAAGAATTATGCCTCAAGAATGTCTTTGAAAGATCATGATAACCACTAGTACTATTAAAAATATATTGAGTACTTTTTAAAACACTAGGAAAGACAAAAGCTAAGAACACATATTCTGTAGTATTTCACATAGCAGAAAATATAAAACAAATAAGACAGATGTATAAAATAAGTTGATAAAAGCAAGCTGAAATAATGTTATGGAAGTAAACAAAAATCATTTTAAAACTAAAAATAAAAACTCTTGGATTGGGTTACTAAACAAAATCCAGCTAAAAATCATGCATACATTATAAATCTAACAAAGTGGAGCAAAATATTAAAAACAAATGGGCAGGGGCATCTGGGTGGCTCAGTGGGTTAAGCCTCTGCCTTCAGCTCAGGTCATGGTCTCGGGGTCCCGGGATTGAGCCCCACATCCAGGCTTTCTGCTCAGCAGGGAGCTTCCCCCTCTTTCTCTGCCTGCCTCTTTGTCTCCTTGTGATCTCTCTCTCTCTGTCAAATAAATAAACAAAATCTTTAAAAAAATGGACAGAACTATCAGTGAAAAACAATGAAAGAAAGTGAGGGAAGTATGGGTATAATGCTAGCTGTAGGCAAAGTAGAGAAGGTATTAAATGAAGGGGATCATTTGTAATTAGAGGAAAAAGCTTACAAAAAAAGCTTATCTTTACAATTAAAAATGTTATTCTGAGATAGCACATGCTGATCAAACTAACATCAAACTATTTAAAACAAAAATTATGTAAGTCTAAATAAATAAATACAGAATTATGAGAATCTTTGCTACCTTACTCAGCCCTGAGATTTAGAAAATTAAAACAGATTTTAAAAAAAGAATAAAATATTGTAGGAATGTATTTTTTAAAAATTGAATAATACATATAACAATTAAATTCAAGTGTTGCTTTTCTTGTTTATTAGCTATGTGACTTCCTTTCTCCCTCCATAAATGGAAGATGTTAACAATGTCTTGTCACAGTATGATTATGTGGATTAAATAAAATAATATCTATACTTGCATAGCATAGTACCAGATAAACTCTTAAAAAATGCTATTATTATTGTTGTTGTTATTAGTAAGAAAAATTTGGTCTGCTATGAGTAGGAACTACTCACTTGGGGGGAATGTTCATAAATATAGCTCTCATATTATGTGACAAAGAAAACTTCAAAGAAAAACTGAATCATCCATTTTCTAATAAAAATAAAAATAAATAATAAAATTTACTTAAAGATAAACACATATAAATTTAAATCTACCATTTCTAATACTTAGAAACTATCTAGATATGATTATTAAAACCTCAGGGACACAGCCAAAGCTGTACTTAAAGGAAAATTCATTGATTTAAAACCTTTTGTTAAAAAGTGAAAATAAATAAGCTAACCACTCTACTGAAGCATTTTAAATGGCAGTAAGATTACATCAAGGAAGCAAGAAGAAACAATAAAAATGAAAGCAGAAAGATGATGTAAAACATCAATAGTGTAATTGATATATTGGTAAGCAGAATAACATGTTTCCCCATCCCTCCCAGATATCCATGCCCTGATCCCTAGAACCTATAAATATGTTAGGTTACACAGTAAAGGGGAATTAGGTTGTGAGAGAATTAAGGTGACTCATTAGTTGGTTTTAAAATAGGGAGGTTATCCAGGCTAATCTAGATAGACTCAATGGAATCACAAGCATCCTTACAGTGAGAGAGAGGCAGAAGAAAAGACTGCAACAGAGGCAGATGTGACTACAGAAGGTCTAGTGATGCAACGCGGAAGAGCTGGGCTGCCTGTGTCTAGCTTTGCAGGAGGAGAAATGGAACCACAAGACAAGGAATGGAGGTGGCCTCTTGAAGCTGCAAAAATAAGGAAACAGAATCACCCCTGGCACCTTCAGATAGGAGTACAGTCATGACTGCACCTCAGTGTTAGTCCAGGAAGACCTACACCAGTTCTGACCTATACAACAATGAAATGATAAATTTGTGTTGTTTTCAGACACCAAGTTTGTACAATTTGTTACAGCAGCCACAGAAAGCAACTACAAATATATTCAGGAACTTGTCATGTAGTAGAAACAATCAGATAAGATAAACTTCTGATTTTAAAGAGGACAAAAACTCAATAAAAAATGAGTAACTTTTTAATGAGATTAGCAAGAGCTGAAACTTGACTACAGTGACTATAATTCTATGGTAATATATTTGAAAATCTTAAAGAAATAGGACATTAGATCCAGAAATATAAATTAGCCAAAGCTGGCTTTAGAGATCTAGAATTGACTGATAATCACAGAAGAAGTAAAACAAGTGTGTGTAAAATAACTTTGTTCAGGGAAGTATCTTGTTAGACTTTGATGAGCTTATTTTTCAATGTCAAGGAAAAAATTTCTCTGTTGTGTAAATTATTCCAAGATTTAAAGAAACAAAGAAGTCTGTTCTATTCAGAGTATTTTATGAAGTTGGTGGAAACTTGACATCAAAACTGAGGAAAGAGAATCCAGAACAGTAAAATAGACAACTTTATTTATAAATATAAACATTTTTTCAAAAAGGATTTTATTCATTTGACAGAAAGAGACATAGTGAGAGAGGGAGCACAAGCAGGGGGACTGGGAAGGGAGAAGCAGGCTTTCCACTGAGCAGGAAGCCTGATGCAGGGCTCAATCTCAGGACCCTGGGATCATAACCTGAGCTGAAGGCAGACACTTAACGACTAAGTATAAAAATTAAAATTTTTGCAATAGAACTTAGAATATTATTCATAAGTTTGAGATGTGACAAAGGTGGCATCACCAAACAGTATGAGAGAAAGGTGCACAACAGAAAGCAGATAATTATACACACTACATTACATCAAAATAATATTCTATATAAGTAGAGTTAAATATTATTGCCATTAAAAAAAACTAGAGTATGTAATATCACGATGGAGGAAGGATCACAAATCATTAAGGAAGGGATACATCATTTGAAATGGCACAGAAAAATCTGGCCATTAGCATTTAAAAGATAATTTTTGATAATTATAACACTTTTCTCACTAAATTAAAGGCCTGATAAATTAAAGTTAAATGACAGAGCTGTTTAAAACTGGGGGGTTGCTTTGTGACAGATAGATTGCTCAGGGTCTGGACATATTCTTGCAGATGTTGGAGAACTCTATTTGTTGGGATGCTGTGTAAAGGCCACTGGAGAGGTCTCTGTTCATTCAAGCAAAAATATACTCCTTTGGTCACTCCATGTGTCTGCCTTCTTATTTCATTCATGACATTCATCACAGTCTATGAGTATCTCATTTATTTATTGCTTTGTTTATGATCTGGTAACTCTGGAATGTATGCTGCATGAAGATGGGGACTTATCTCCACCCCCTAGATTGTATATAGAAGTCTATTAAGTAATATTTTTTAGATGAATGAATAAGTAAATGAATAATAAATTCATTTTTTTTCCTCTAAGCCTTATGCTATTTACATGAAATGTAGAGGACATTCCATGATTATGGTTTATTCATAAAGCCTATAATCTGTTTATACCTCAGATGGGAAATAAATTTGTCCAGAATCAAGGAAGGCAGAATAAACACCAATGCTGCATGTGCTAAGAATATAAGGAACCACTCCAGCATCCTATAAGGCATCCATTCACAGACATAAACCTGAACTCAAGCATATGGATAAAGAAGGAAAAGCTTTTACTGCTGCAGGAGACTAGGAGAGAGCATTGCATAATACATCTTGATCATATAAAGTTAAATTAATTACAGTGTATTAGTTATTGACCAACCAGTTGGTGGAGTTGAATACCAGTTCCAATTTACAATCCCAGTTTATCCCATAAGGGAAAATTTCTATTTATCTTCAGAAGTTGCTTTGTAGTCACAGTTAAATTTTACAGCATCAGGAAACCCGTGGTAGCTTGGTAACCTGAAGGCTACGTCACTAGGAAAACAGAACTCTGATGATCTAAGATGTGTGACTGAAGAACAAGAAAGCCATTGTGAAAAGGCTCCTGTTTTTATTTTTGTCTCTTTTCCAAATTTACTTCCACATAAACAATGTTTTCTTCACTAATTCTCATTATTTCCAAACCCATAATTCCTAATTTTTGGCTTATTTAATAATCTTATTTTTGTTCTTAAACAAACCTAATGATACTATAACTGATGTCTTCTTGAATATGAGGAAACAATAATGTACATCACTTGATGTTTCCAGAAACTTTTTTAATGGTGTACACAAGAAGTGTTAGGCTGTTAATGTTTTTGGAAAATGAAGTATCTATTTTCATTATATACTCAGGGCTGGAAATGATATCTTTCCCCCTCTTGAAAGGCTTTCCATACATATAGCATATGGAAAACACTGATCTTTCAGGGAATACTGATGCCATATAGAGAGCACAGTTGAGGAAGAACAATATAGAGCATTCAACTTAAGAGAGAGAGAAATACATAAAACACTGCCTGGCACATAATAGATTCTCAATAATATTTGTCTAATAAATGAATAAATGCATTTCTGTTAATAAATCAAGTAGGTAACCCAGAATGAACCATGTAAATTAAAAGGAAAGAAAATTTGGGCAAGAAATAAATCGTTTATCACTTCCAGCATATTAATTTGTCAAGACTCTTTGTGATTAGCAATAAAGGTTCTGAAAAGAAATATGGATTTCCAACAATGCCCAGTGGGAGGATGATAATGATTGGAACAAAGTAAAGGACAGAGTAGGTGGGAGAGACCAAACTGTAAGGAACAAGATCAAGTTTTATCACTAGTTCTTTGGTGAGAGTGAATAGTAGAATCTGTCATATATTCTATGATTTTTTTTCTTCCAATACAACATTCATGTATGCATGTGGTCACTTATTCATTTATTCATCCACCAACTCCTCGTTTAACAAATACTTGCTATGTGTCTCTATGTGCCAGGTATTCCAACAGACACCAGGTATAGCAAATGAACAAAACAGGTGGTCTCTGGTTTCGTGATGCTTTTGTTCTAATGGGAGGATTTAAGCAACAAATAAAAACTCACTCCACATGGCCTTGAAAGTTCTAGTAATAAGGCAGGAAAATAAATATAAGGCATAGAGATTGGTTAAAAGGAAATAAAATGGTTTCTCTTTGCATATGACCTGATTGTTTACATAGAAAATCCCCAGGAATCAACCAAAAAAACCTTCCTAGAATAGGTAAGTTCAGCAATGTCAAAGGATAGTACAAGCTCAAAATAACAAAATCAGTTGCATTTCTGAATACTAACAAGGAACATGTAGAGTCTGAAAATAAGAACATGGTATCACTCACAATTGCTCCAAAGAAAAGGAAATGCTTGGGTTTAAGTCTAATAAACATATATAGGATCTTTGTGCTGAAAATTACTAAATGCTGATGAAGTAAATAAAAAAGATGTAAATAAAAAGAGAGACATCTATGTTCATGGACTAGAAGATACTATAAAGAGGTCAATTTGGCCCACAATTATTTATAGTTTTAATGTCTTTCCTATCAATATCCCTGTGGGCTTTTTGTTGTTGGTGGTGATACAGATATGTTTACTCTAAAATTTATATGAAAGGGAACAGATCCTAACATAGATAAAAAAACAATCTTGACAAATAAGACTAAATTTTGAGGTATCACTCTACCTGATATGAAGGCTTACTATGTAGCTGCAGGAATCAAGACTGCATGGTATTATGAGAGAAATACCTAGAACCATGAAATAGAATCTAGGACCAGCAATCAACCCACACAGATATGCTCAACTGATTTTGACAAGAGTACAAAAGCCATTCAGTGAGGTAGGATAGCCTTTTCATTGAATAAGCTCACATTTTTCAAAAATTAACTCAAAATGGACTATGGGCTTAAAGGTAAAATGTAAACCTAGAAAACTTTTACAGAAATAAATAGTGAAAAATATTTTGGACCATGACCTAGGTACAGAGTTCCTAGACTTGATTCAGGATCAAATAATAAATTGGACCTAGTCCAATGAGAGTTCTTTGTATTCTATGGATATTAGTCCTTAGTTGGATATGTAGTTTTCCAATATTTTCTCTAGTCTGTAGTTTGTCTGTTCACCTGACTTACATATCCCACTAAAGGCTACTATTCAGAGAATACAAAGAACTCTTAGAACTCAACACTAAGAGGTGCTTCTGGGGGAGGTGGCAGAGCGGAAGGACCCTAGGTCACCTCATCCCATAGACACAGCAAGATAATGCCTATATCAGTCTAAACAACCCAGAAAATGACCTGAAGACTACCCAGGAAGATCCTCCACAACTAACTGTACAGAAGAGGCCACATAAAAGAGTATAGGAAAGGTAGAGACATGGTTCAGAGCCAAATGGACCTATGGGACTGTCTGTGCAATGGAGGGACACTGTGAGCTCAGAGAAGGGAGGGGGGCAGACCCCAAACTAGGCACCCCAGGCACAAGGGACACACACTGGGAAAATGAATTCCCATAACATTTGGCTTTGAAAACCAAACTAAATAAAAAAGATCTAAATAAAAAGAGAGACATCTATGTTCATGGACCAGATGTTCATGAAACCAGAAAGGCCTGGTTTCAAGAGTTTTTATAATCAGTGGGGTTTAACACCTGGAACTTTAAAAATCAGAGGTTAGGCTCTGGGAACCAAAGGTGATAGGAAACTGACTCCTTGTCCTTAAAGAGGCAGCTCAACAAATAGTTTCACTGAGATATAGCATAGAAGCAGTAATTTGAAAAATATCTGGGATATACAGGAAGAAGATTTATTTAATAATCTCAGAGTGTGTGCTGGAAGGACAGGAATCTGTGAGAGACTTCTTGCAGAGTTGGCAGGCATTTCTCTCCCTTGACCTCTACCCTAGGTTAACTGATAACGTGCAGGAATGAGCACAGTACTAACACTCTCCACCTAGTTTGCAAAAGTGTGCCCTGTCCTTGGGTTATTCTGTGCACCTACCCCATCCATCCTGGCCTGGGCAGGAATTTTCCAGGCTGGCTGCAGTTTCCCTCCAAGAGTGGGTCAGTGTAGATTTTGCTAGCATCCCATGACATAGTGCTTTATTCTCTTGCAGGTACACCCTCCAACATGCCCTTGACAGGAGTCCGTCCAAAGTGGTACCACCAGCCTGGCAGGGTACAAGTAACCTCAACAGAAGCCAGCACCACTCTAAAATGATTCCTGCCCCAAAGAGATGGGATGATAATCACACACATCAGTCTACTTGCAACACTAGCAGTGGGCTGAGGACAGACACAGGGTCAGACTATAGGCCCTGTGCACTGCCAAAAGCTTCCCAGGAGACAATACAGGAAAAGTGCCCTACAGTTTGGTGCTACTGCATCTCTGGCAAATGCCCGGTCTCATTTCAACTGAAACCCAAGGCAGCCCCAAACTGGTGCATTAACAACACAGAGACCAAACTCTGCCCACAAGGGGCAAAAAGAGTCATTGCAGACAACTGAACTGAAGACAAATATACCCTAGTCACAACAGCAGGGTACATGCAACACACATAGAAGACACCCTGATGTGCCAGGTTTTGGTGAACAGGGGACATTGCACTACAGGCATGACAGAACCTCTTCTTCATAAGGCCACTACTTTCAAGAGCAAGAGATATTGATGACTTTTCTAACACACAGGAAAATACACAGAGAGTTAGAGAAAATGAGGAGACAGAATAATATGTTCCAAGTGAAAGAACAGGATAAAATCACAGCAATATTGCTGAACAAAAAGGAGATAAGTAATATGTCTGATAGAGAATTTAAAGCAATGATCATAAAGATACTCACTGAACTTGAGAAGAGTGACAGGCCTCAGTGAGGCTCTCAACAAAGAGATAGAAAACATAAAAAGAATCAATTAGAGATAAAAAAAAATCAATAAGTGAAATGAAAAATACGCTAGAGGAAACAGAAGACTGGATCAGCGACCTGGAGGACAAATGAATAAAAAGCAATCAAGCTGAACAGGAGAGAGAAAAACAAATAATAAAAAGTGAGACTAGATTAAGGGAACTCAGCAATACCATCATGTGTAATAACATTTACATGTTAGAAAAGAGAGAAAAGGGGGTAGAAAATTTATGTGAAGGAATAATAGCTGAAAACTTCCTGAATCTGGAGAAGGAAAAAGACATCTAGATCGAGGAGGCACAGAGAGCCCCCAACAAAATCAACCCAAGGAGGTCCATACCAACACACATAATAATTAAAATGTCAAAAAGTAGGTATAAAAGAAGAATTTTTAAAAACAAAGAGAAATGAAAACATTTACTTATAGGGGAAACCCTACAAAGCTATCAACTGATTTTTCAGCAGGAACTTTGCAGGCCAGAAGGGAGGGCCAAGGTAAATTCACAGTGCGAAAAGGAAAAAATCTACAGCCAAGAATACTCCATCCAACAAAGCTACCAGTCAGAATAGAAGCGGAGATAGAATTTCCCAGACAAGCGAAAGTTAAAGGAATTCACCACCACTAAACCAATCTTACACGATAAATTAAAGGGAACTTTGTGAGGAAAGGAAAGACCATAAACAAGAGTAAGAAAAGTAGGAAAAATAAAAGCAGTAAAATTAAATTTGCCTATAAAAATCAGTCAAGGGATTCACAAAATAGAAGGATGTAAAATATGACACCATATAACTAAAATATGGGAGGGAAGAGTAAAAACTTAATGTTTTTAGAATGGTTCAAACTTAAGCATCCATCAACTTTATATAGACTGCTATATGAATAAGATGTTATATATAAACCTAATAACAACAACAAATCAAAACCCAGTAATAGATATGCAAAAAAATAAAGAACAAGATTCCAAGTTAACACTAAAGAAAGCCAGAAAAACCTGGAGGGAAGAGAGGAGGAGAAAAAGGAACAGAGATCTATGAAAGCAACCATAGAACAAGTAAAAAGATGGCAATAACATACCTATCAATAATTGCTTTGAATGTAAATGGACTATATGCTCCAGTCAAGACATTGGATGATAGAATGGTAAAAAGGCAAGACCAATCTATATGCTGGCTACACATTTCAGACCTAAGGCACATGCAGACTGAAAGTGAAGGGATGGAAACGCATATATCATGCAAACGGATATCAAAAGAAAGCTGGGGTAACAATATATAATATTGAACAGAGTTCAATTAACAAGACTAACAAGAGACAAGGACATTGTATAACCATAGAGAGATCAATCCAATAAGAAGAAATACAATTGTAAATATTTACACATCCAACATGGGAGCACCCAAACACATAAAGCAGCTATTAGCAAACATAAAGGAAGAAATAGATAGTAGTACAATAATAGTAGGGGATTTTAACACCTTACTTCTATCAATGGAAAGAACATCCCAACAGAAAATCAACAAGGAGATAGTGGCTTTTAATGACACATTGGACCAGGTGGGTCTAACAGATATATTCAGAACATTCTATCTTAAAACAGCAGAACACATTGTTAATAGTAAACACATTGTTCCAAGTGCACATGGAATGTTCTCCAGAATCGATCACATGTTAGGCCACAAAGCAAGTATTGATAATTTAAAAAGACTGAAACAGGGGCGCCTGGGTGGCTCAGTGGGTTAAGACCTCTGCCTTCAGCTCAGGTCATGATCTCAGGGTCCTGGGATCGAGCCCCGCATCGGGCTCTCTGCTCAGCGGGGAGCCTGCCCCCCCCCCCCCCGCCCCCCCGCCCCTGCCTCTCTGCTTGCTTGTGGTCTCCGTCTGTCAAATAAGTAAATCAAATAAATAAATAAATAAATAAAAAGACTGAAACATTATCATGCATCTTTTTTGACCACAACACTAGAAATCAACCATAAGAAAAAATCTAGAAAGACCACTAATATGTTAATATTAAATAACATGCTACTAAACAATGAATGGACCAACCAAGTAATCAAAGAGGAAATAAAAAAATACATTCAGACAAATGTAAATGAAAACCCAATTGACCAACATCTTTGGGATACAGCAAATATTGTTCTAAGAAGGAAGTTCATAGCAATACAGGCCTACCTTTAGAGGCAACAAAAATCTTTGAGACATCTGTATGGCTCAGTCAGTTAAGCCTCAGACTCTCAGTTTCAGCTCAGACCATGATCTCTTGGGTCATGGGATTGAGCCCCATGTCAGTCTCCGCAATCAGTGGGGAGTCTGCTTTAAAGATTCTCTCCCTCTGCCTTTCTCCCCCTACTCTCTTTCTCTCTTCAAATAAATAAATCTTTTTAAAAAAGAAGCAAGAAAACTTTCAAATAAACAATGTAACTTTACACCTAAAGGAGCTAGAAAAAGAACAAGAAGCAAAACTTAAAATCAGTAGAAGGAAGGAAATAATAAAGCAACAACAACAACAAAAAAGATAGAAACTAAAAAAAGAAAAATTAGATCAATGAAACCAGGAGGTGGTTCTTTGAAGAGATCAACAAAACTGACAATCTTTAGCCAAATTCATCAAAAAAAAAATTAAGAAAGGACTCAAATATACAAAATCAGAAGTGAGAGGGGAGAAATAACAACTGACACCACAGAAATACAATGTATTATAAGAGAATATTATGAAAACCTACATTCCAAAAAATTGGGCAACCTAAAAAACCATGGTTTTCTATAAATTCCAGAAATATACAGTCTACTTGAACAGAATTAGGAAGAAATAGAAAATCTGAACAGACCAATTACCAGCAATGAAATTGAATCAGGAACAAGATAAGGATGTTCTCTCTCACTGTGTTTATTCAAAGTCCTAGACACAGCAATCAGGAAACAACAAAAAAAAAGACATCCAGATTGGTAAGAAAGAAGTAAAATTTTCACTTTTTGCAGATGATATGGTACTATATATAGAAAACCCAGAAGACTCCACCAAATCCCCCTGCCCCCCAAAAACCCTACTAGAACTGATAAATAAATTCAATGTATTTGCAGGATACAAAATCAATACACAGAAATCTGTTGCATTTCTATGCACTAATAATGAAGCAGCAGAAAGAGAAATTAACAATCTCATTTACAATTGCATCAACAATAATAAAATACCTAGGAATAAACTTAACCAAGGAGGTGAAGGACCTGTACTCTGAAAACTATAAAACATTGATGAAAGAAATTAAAGATGACATAAACAAATGGAAAGATATTCTATGCTCATGGATTGGAAGAACAAATATTGTTAAAATGCCCATACTACTCAAAGCAATCTACACATTTAAGGCAATCTCCATTAAAATATCATCAGTGTTTTTCATATTTCTAGAATTAACAATCCTAAAATGTGTGTGGAACCACAAAAGACCCCAATAGGCAAACCAATCCTGAAAAAGAAGAACAAACCTGGAGTATCATAATCCCAGATTTCAAGATCTACAACAGAGCTGTAGTCATCAAAACAATATGATACTGGCACAAAATAGACACTTGGATCAATGGAACAGAATTGAGAGTCTAGATATAAACCTATGATTATGTGGTCAGTTAATTTTCAACAAGGGAGGCAAGGATACACAAAAAGGAAAAGATAGTCTCTCTAACAAATTGTGTTGGGAAAACTGGACAACTGCATGCAAAAGTATGAAAGTGGACTCTCTCTCATACCATATACAAAAATATACTCAAAATGGATTGAAAACCTAAATACCAGACCTGAAACCATAAAAATCCCAAATGTGAACAGAGGTAGTAATTTCTCTGACATCAGTGTAGCAACATTGTTTTAGGTTTGTATCCTGAGGCAAGTGAAACAAAAAATAAACTACCAGGACTACATTAAAATAAAAACTTTTGCACAGCAAAAGAAATAATGAACAACTAAAAGACAATCTACTGAATGGGAGAAGATATTTGCAAATGACTTATCCATTAAAGGGTTAGTATCCAAAATATATAAAGACCTTATACAACTCAATACCAAAAAAAACCAATAATCCAGTCAAAAAATGGGCAGAAGACATGAACAAATATTTCTCCAAAGACTTTCAGATGGCCAACAGACACATGAAAAGATGCTCAGCATAACTAATCATCAGGGAAATGCAAATCAAAACCACATGACATATCACTCACACGTGTCAGAATGACTAAAACCAAAAACACAAGAAACAAGTGTTGATGAGGATGTGGACAAAAAGGAATCCTCGTGGGATGCCTGGGTGGCTCAGTGGGTTAAGCCTCTGCCTTCGGCTCAGGTCACGATCTCAGGGTCCTGGAATTGAGTCCTGCATCTAGCTTCCTGCTCAGCGGGGAGCTTGCTTCCTCCTCTTTCTCTGCCTGCCTCTCTGCCTACTTGTGATCTCTCTCTCTCTCTCAAATAAATAAATAAAAAATCTTAAAAAACAAAAAAAAAAGGAATCCTTGTGTGCTTGCTGGGAATGTAAACTGGTACAGCCACTATGGAAAACAGTATGGAAATTCCTTGAAAAATTAAAAATAAAATTACTCTATGATCCAGTAATTCTACTACTGGTTATTTACCCAAAGAATACAAAACACTTTTTCAAAAGGTTATATGCACCCTTATGTTTATTGCAGCATTATTTACAATAGCCTAAATATGAAAGTAACCCAAGTGTGTATTGACAGATGAATGAATAAAGGAGTGGTATAAATGCACAATGGAATATTACTCAGCCATAAAAAAGAATGAAATCTTGCCATTTGCAACAACAGGGATGAATGTAGAGGGCATAATGGCAAGTGAATTAAGTCATTCAGAGAAAGACAAATACCATATGATTTTACTCCTATAGAATTTAAGAACAAAACAATGAAAAAAAAAAAAAGAGAGAGACAAAAAAACCCAAACTCAACTATTGAGAATAAACTGATGGTAACCAGAGGGGAGCTGGGTGGGACAATGGGTAAAAGAGGTGAAGAGGATTAAGAGTACAGTCACTTGATGAGCTCTGAGTCACTTGATGTATAGAACTGTTCAATATTGTACATCTAAAACCAATATAATATTATATGTTAATTTATACTGTAATTTTAAAAAATCAACAGTAAGAGGGCAAAAAATCCAGTTAGAAAATTGTCAGGAGACATGAACAGACATTTCATCAAGGAGTATATACAGATGGCAAATAAACATATGGAGAGATGCTAGTCTCATTAGCCATAAGGTAAATGCAAATTAAAACTGCAAAGATATATCACTATCAGCCTAGCAGGATGACCAAAATAAAAAATAGTGATAACATCAAATGCTGGCAATCATTAGAATATACTGGATCACTCATATATTGCTGATGGAAATGTGAAATGGTAGGTTATTATGGAAAAAAATCTCAGAAGATACTTACAAAATTAAACATACCAGAATCCCTTATTAAACTATTGTACTCCTGGGCATTTATCCCAGAGAAACAAAGACATGTATACATAAAAAACTGGTACACGATTGTTCATAGAGCTTTATTCATAATTGCCCCAAACTGAAAAGAGTGCAGATGTTCTTCAATAGGTGAATGGTTATAGAACCTAGGGTACAGCTGAACCATAGCAAAGAAAAAGAACAAGCTGTTGATACATGCAGCAACTTGCTTGAATCTCCAGGGAGAAAAAAAGCTAATCTCTAAAGTTTATATAATCTATGAGTCTATTAATATGGTATTTTAAGATAACAAAATTGTCAAAATGGAGAACAGATTCGGGGTTGTTAGGGATGAGGGATGGGATGGAGGAGTAGCTGGGGGTGTGGCAGGAGAGAGGTGGATGTGTTTATAAAAGAGCAAGTGAAGGATCCTTCTGGTGATAGAAATTTCCAGCAACTTGACTATGATGTAGATACATGAACTTAAACATTTGATGGAATCATATATAACTACTCATACACATACATGTACACACATATACATAAACAAGTACCAGTAAAAAAGGAGACATATGAATAAGGTCAATGGATTATATCGATACAGTGGTTATGATATGCTGCAGCACTGTACAATGATACCATTGGAGGAAACAGGGTAAAGGATTTAAATGATCGCTTTGTACTATTTTTTTACAACTAGATGTGAATCCATAATTACCTTTACAGCAACAACAACAACAACAAAAAAAACCAGGAGTGTTAATTTCTAGATTGTTTGCATATCTTAGTCAAGAATGCTTAACAATTCAGTCAGGGAGTCTTAATCCTCAATCCCAATCCATTGTCTCTGATGAGTTGACAGTCCCTCAATTTAGAATAAATACTCAAGGATCTTCACCAGTATATTAAGACTGCATAGACTTTACCTTTTAATCACTGTCAAAAATTTCTCTCTCTTTACTGTTATAAATAGGAGCAATTTCCCAAGGTTACTTGCAATGAAACCTATCCTATTTATTCATGACTGGACTATAAAAACAATGCAGGGCAGACCAGGGCTTTTACTGAATAAGCACCAGCCCAAGAGAGTTGGACAAACAACCTCCATCTATTTCAAATGGTTACTGAAACCAAGAATGAAATAATGAGAGAATAAGCATAAGGTATTAATTGAGGCACTGTCCCCATTCCTTCCTGGGAAAATGCAAAAATATAAAACACACACACTCAAAAGGATACACTGAAATCCCTTTAGAGATGCCTTTCATTTCATTGGGAGACAGGAAATGACTTAAATAAATTTTATGGTATTCTTGAGAAATAAATTACGTTGAGTGATGAAATGGTGTAAATCTTAGATAGTGTGTTCTGTGAAAATGTCATGGAGAAATATTCTCTAGCTGCTGATCTTTTATCTAAAAATAAACAAAGAGCAGCAATTACTCATTGCCCTATGTAAAACGCTGATCCATTGCTATTGAATATTTTTTTAAAATTCTGAAGTATTCAGTATTTTGTTTGCAACACCTTTCCCAGCATGAATACACTCCTCTACATGAATAAAGACGTTTGTGCTTTCTTTGAGTCAGATAGTTTAATAGATATGCTCTTTCCCACCATACAGTAGTCTTTCCCTTCTTTAATTTTTTTTTATTATATTTTTTTAAGATTTTTTATTTATTATTAGAGAGAGAGAGAGAGCGAACACAGGCAGACAGAGAGGCAGGCAGAAGCAGAGGGAGAAGCAGGCTCCCTGCCGAGCAAGGAGCCCGATGTGGGACTCGATCCCAGGACGCTGGGATCATGACCTGAGCTGAAGGCAGCTGTTTAACCAACTGAGCCACCCAGGTGTTCCTAGTCTTTCCCTTCTTAACTTGGCCATTCTTGTTTGGATTTAAATATTTGCTTCTTATCAAGCTTTCTCCATTACTGTACTATTGAAATATCCTGCCTTTCTATTACAGTACTCATGAATGAGATATGACATGGTCGTTCTGTCTTCTGCCCTCATCCTCCTTCACGCCAAAATGGATTGCCATTTACTCTGTTACTCCTAGAATACTTGATTCCCATAAGAAAATGTTAATCTTGTATTCTATTCTCTACATTATCAAAATGTCTAAATTTGCCATCAGTTGGCAACTTGGAATATTTATAAATTAGGTTCCATGCTAGAGAACATAATTCTACCTCTGCCATTCTTAAAACCATTCAGGTTTCCTGTTTGTTTTCCTCACCAGAGAGCTTCGAACCATATGAGCTAATCCCCTTTAGCAGCTGTTGAAGACCTTCAGCTCATTATAACTGTAACTATATTAACAATTATAACCTCTTTTGACTTGACAAGCCACTTAACAATTTTTTAGAAAGAAGTGGAATATAAAAAAATGCTCTTTGCGGGGGGGCGGTATAACACTCAGGAGAGTATCTGGCACATATAGTCAAAAAACAAGGGGTGCCTGGGTGGTTCAGTGGGTTAAAGTCTCTGCCTCTGGTTAAAGCCCGGGTCATGATCTCAGGGTCCTAGGATTGAGCCCCGCATCAGGCTCTCTGCCCAACAGGGAGCCTGCTTTTCCCTCTCTCTCTGCCTGTCTCTCTGCCTACTTGTGATGTCTGTCGAATAAATAAATAAAATCTTTAAAAAAAACCCGAGATGCAGATTTGATAATAAACTCTCTGTAATACTTTGCTCAAGGTAGGAAAGTCTTACCTAAATATGGATTGTTGAAATGGTGAAATATAGCATAAATTTCCAAAAAGCTGTTGAATAGCTACAGTACATACTTTCCAGCTGTAACATAGAAAACAGAAAGCATTTGTTTATGGTTGTGTTAGATAGTATGTGCAGCTTGAGGTAGATTTAGTTATTGATTCACTATGCAAAATTTAACATTTATAGATTTTCATTCATGATCTCCTCCTTGTAGTAAGAAATAAATCATTTATCAACCTTGTAAATTTATAGGAAAACATGGAGCCCTTCTACACAGATCATACTTGATGAGATTTGGAAGCATAGGTGAACACAGTCTTACTGGAGTTCAGATCTAGGATATAAATTTCAGCTCTTTGAGAAATGGTAGGTAAAACTCACAAACCATATCTTTGATGCAAGCGCTCTGGTAGAGTGAGTTTGAAGGCAGGTTTTCTGAGACACTTTGTATTAAATTAGAAAGTTTTAAATTTAAACTGACTTTTGAATACATTAGACAAAGAAAGAGAAATTCATTTTAAACCCAATTTACTGCAGTAAACAACTAATATACATAATTTTATACAAAAAATTTACATAGGACTAATGTAATAAAAGCCAGATTGAGTTTTGCTGAAACTTGATAAAGCTTGAAGTGATTTCCTCAAAAGTAGAGGAGAAAATTTCAAGTGAATCCAAGATGAAAAAATTAAGGTGGTCAAGCCATTCCTATTTTTTGAAATAATTCAATTAATTCATTATTGAGTGCCTATGATATATGCAAGGATTGTTTGGACACCAGAATGAATGAATAAATCATGTTAATGGTCCAATATTTTAACTAGTTCCTTGGACCAAACATTTAAGATTTTCATAAACATTTATTTTACTATGTAAAATACTTGCCCACCCATCTGACAAGTTCTTGTATCTGTTCTTCCCATTTAATTCTTTTCCTCCCTCCCAACCCCAAGATTCAGGTCAATTTCTGCCCCCCTTTTAAATAGTCTTTTCTAACTTCTTTTGTGCACATTTTTTAATGTATTGTCTGATAAATAAACGCTTGTTAACGTAATACCAATGATGTAGCCAGCATTCAAAATATACTTCAAATATGCCTTTAAACAATTCTTTTTTTTTTTCTTGGTGCCTAAACCCTAAATACATTCATTTTTATGAGAGTAAAAATGTGAGTCTAGTTCCATAAAAGAAAAGTCAAGTAGAAGAGGTGAAATATAGATACCCCTAACTAAGGAGTTTCTACAATTTAATAGGTACAGAAAACTACTTAAAACATTAAAGATAAATATATTTCAACTTAAAAAGGTTAATATGATTGCAAGACTCAAATCTATCCAGTAGAGTTGCCAGACTTAGCAAATCAAAATACTGGACACTCGGTTAAATTTGAATTTCAGATAAACACTGAATAATTTTTTAGTATAAGTATGTTGTTGTTTATCTAAAATTTAAATTTAACCAGGCTTCCTGTATTTTGTCTGGCACACTAAACTTGAGATGTAGTTCTACCCTGGTTGATTCTGAAGGCCAACGTTGGCTTCAGTAATGGAGAAGTTAGTGGGCACACTGCCACTTTGTGGCAGCCAAGAGCAATGACATTACAGCTCTTGAGACTGAAGAGGTGGGAGTCCAGTTATCAGACATTCATTTTCATTGTGCAGAACATATCAGGTACCCAAATAAGGTAATGTGCCCTTTAAAGAAAGAACTATGGAAATTGCCATGCTTATCTCACATAGCATTAGTTTGGATTGGCACGATGACAAAATTTATCTACTTTCTGAAGAACTGATATTCCAACATTTCCAGATATGGTTTTGAAGAAATTGGGAAAATGACTTTACCAGTAAATATTGCCAGTAACAATATGTAAACTGTTCTCATGGAACAAATGGGGAACTGCATATAAGAACATGATGTTTTGAACTGCCAATCTGATTTTGTTTTATTTAGTAGTATCAAATCAATATTTGGTCTTACAGTATCTTTAAAGCAGTTGGTTTTACCAGTAAAGAGAGAAAAGGATAAAATAATTTCCTGGAGGTCACATATCAAGTCAATAGTAGAGCTGGAGAGAAGAGTAATAATTTCCTAACTTCTGACACTTGAAGCCTTTCATTAACCCAGAATCCCTATTGTTTTCTGAAATGAATCTCTTTCAAGCATCCTAAAATATTAGTTCAGAAATACTAGCCATACATGTGGAAGTGATAATCTTATGATAACTTAAGATATCCTGTTGAAACTGAAAAAAATCCCAAATAAATTTCTCAGCTATCTTCAGAATCTCTAAAGTAAATAGAGCTTTTAAAAATTCATTTGCTCTTCTCCTTTCTCCTGGCCAATTTATTTTCATAATTTTATTTTCATGTTCTTTGGAAAAATGAATATGCTTGCGGGATAGTGATTTTTTTTAATCCACACAAGAGTATATTGAAAGTTGAGAGTAAGCTACCAAATGCTTATTTACTAACACTATGAAAAGCTTTAATTAAGCTTGAATATTGTGTGGCTACACTTGAATATTTAAACCTAGACAATAAACAAATATATACCAAATCATTATTTTTATTCATATTAGAAACTGTAACTAAGTGTAGTCTATGTTGAAATACTTAAGGCTGTTCTTGACCTAAAAAATATGAAGAGATTAGGCCCTATGGCTGTTAAATTAAAAAAAAAAGTTAATCTAAGAAAAAAATCATGGTCCTACTAATCACCAAGCAAAGACAAACACTGGTAGATTTACCAGAATGACAGTTGGGTATAATACTTTATTAAGAGTGCTTCAGCTTAATCTTGATGGAAAATTACCCAATAAATCAAATTTTTAGTAATTTGTCTACAGACAGTAAGTAGACAATTTGAAAAATATACATAGGTCACATTATTTAGTTTAACAATCTACCAAACATGTCATGTAATCCTATGATAGAAGAAAAAGGGCAAGGTCATTCTGGCCTTAACACTCACTGGCAGAGCCCTTGACCTTGTGCAATGAGCTGAGTGTTCCAGAAATTAAGCAGTTAGCATAGAGAAGAGAGATAATATGAAACTGGGTGGGAAATGATTGTGAAAGGAATCTATTCCACTAGCGCCAGTTCCTTTGGGATATCTAAGTGATTTACAGCCCAGGAAAAGATGACCCGAATGAATTCAGACAAAATCAGTACTACGCTGGAATACTTTTCTAAAATACATTCTTGTGTCACAAAATAAATTGATAAATTGGTGGTGTTATTGGAAAGTGTTTCAATTTTAGAAGTAGTCAATTATAATCTCTGGACCTCTTTTGCCTTCCTCCAAAAAAAAAAAAATACCTGCTCCTAGGTTTTTGAATATAAATACAAATGTATGTTCCTTTCTTTCTGTTATTTGTTTTGTCTACTGTCATTTCATTTTGGTCAGCCTTTTGCAATGTTCTCTCCACTTCTTCGGTGTGTCTGAATAGTATTCAGTTCCATTTGAATCACTTCCTTCCCATTCTTAATGTGAATGATGTCATAAAAATGATGTGCGCATGAAGAGTTTCTCTTGGAGCTCATGCAACAAGCAAGCAAGCAATTGTCCTTCTTTGACAATGAAGAAAATCTTGAAGCATATGAACACTCTTAATAATTCAGACACCCAAGTCATTTTTGAAACTCGACTTCGTTTTATAAAATGCAGTCCTAAGAGATAGTATATGAACTCAAAAGAATTATTTAAATACAGCTATAAATAAAGTGGAATCCAATAACAAAATTGAAGGCAAGACCATTCATTTAAAAATGTAGATATATTTTTCTGGGTTTAAAAGAAACAAGAAAATACAAGCTCTGAAGCTTCTAACAGCTAAGAGTATTATTTTGATAGCTGGTTCAATTTTGATAGCATGTGAGCAATTATTTCCTTGGGAAGAGCTAAAACTTCAAAACAATACCATCATCAAAAATTTGCCTTTTCTGATCAACTAGTATGAATTATAGTGACTAATATGAACAACCTGTGGAAAGCTAATTTCAGAACTGAAATGATTAAAAAACCATGGTGAAGAGATTCATAGCTTCATGCTCTGAAATGCTGGCATCGTTCCTGGAGCTATGCAGGGCCTTCAGAATTATTAATAATGTTTAAAAAGTGAACCTGGAACAAAAAATTCAAATTCTACCCAGAAATACAAAACAGATCTTTCTTCTATTCATCTTACTTTCCATGTTGTTTCATCTGATTCCAATTTTTATAGCATAAAATCTGTTTTTGAGCCTTGCAGTCTTTCTCACCTGTTTGTGCATGCGTGAAGCCAAAATATTCTTAACTCCCAATTATTGGCACTGAGGCCTTTTAAATGCTCTAAGTTTCTCCATTTTTAAATGCAGAAATGAAAAAGGTGAGAAATTGACAACTAGGGAAAGGCACAGCAGGGAAACGTCCACGCATTCTTTGGGATGTTGCTCAGACGTCACCTCCTATATCAAGCTTTTCTGGACCTCCCTACCCATCCAGAGTACTACTTGGATCTTCCTCTGAGTTCCCATAATCACCCATGGGTGTTAGGCCCTCACTACAGTATGAGCTCCTAGAGTGGGCTGTTCTTCTGCTTCTTATTTGCAACAACAGTGCCTAGAACATTATCACTTGATAAATGAGTGAAGTTATGAATGAATGGAAAGATCTGCAAACTAAATTAATTTTGGACCAAATGCTGAGCAGTCTAATTAAAAACCCAAGTCTAAGTGATTTAGAAAGGTTAAAAAGCCAAAAGAAAACAAAAACAAAAACAAAACTTGTAAACCTGGTGAATATAGTTTTCAAGTTAATATATAGGCAAACTTTCATTTTTGTCACATTAAAAACTGTCTTTTTTATTTTACTGGTTTTCTGAATCTTTGGGGAACCTGTGGTTAATGGTCAATACCCTTGGTTACAAGTGACAGAAATCATCTCTAACAAACTTAAGTTAAAAGGAGGAATTTATTGGCTCACAAAAGTGTGTGGAAGAGCTGGCCTGGGGCCCCAAACAAAATTAGAATTCTCTCTTTCTCTCTTTTTATGCATTTTCTATTTGGCTTCATACTCTCCTTCTACAGATGGATTTTCTTCCCTTCTTCACCGTGTATGGAGATCATAACCATATTGCAGTATGGGCTTCACACTCCAAGATTTCCACCCCCAGAGATGAAAAGTGTTCTCACAAGCTTCAGATCTAAAGTTCCAGGAAGCATTTATGTAGTCTAGCTGTGCCTCTATCTGAACTAACCACTGACAGAGAGAGATGGTTTTTCCAACTTCAGTTACATGACTGCCTTTAAAATTAGGCCAAGATCTAATCATAGAAAAAGAAGGGGTACATTTGGGACAGACAAAGACAATGGCTAATACAAGGAGAGACGTCACATTTTGCTTTATTTGTTTGAAAAGAACCACTTAATAATTCCAACCATGCTGAGAGAAGTGTTCAAGTCTCAATCAAGATTGTGAGTCATATCAAATACCAGCAGAGGCTGTTCATGGAGGTCGAGAGCTCCAAATGGAGATGGTGAAGAGAAGCCCCATAGAACAGGGACCAGTAGAAAAGTAAAATCTTGAGTCACAAAGAGAGAGGAAAAAGGAATTCTTTCCAGCCAAGAGTTCTTGTTTGTGGAGCATAGTGACCATCACCAGAATGCTGCTTACCTTAGATACTGAGGCTATTTTATGAGAAATATGGACTGCTCAGAATATTGCTGATTAAAGGGCATCAAAAAATTGATTTTTTGACATACATTGAGGAAATAGTAAGTCAGCAGCAGACATTTTTCAAGACTTCTCTGAACCAATTACTGTCACTTGACAATGAGCTTGAAGACTGAGCTTTGAGCCTAGATATGGATAAATATAGTAAGCAACTAAGTATTTTGAACTAAATTTTACCAAATTTCTACTTTTAGAAACTTTACCCGTTTATATTCTTTA
>ML111570.1:71875-143932 GCA_003697995.1 Taxidea taxus jeffersonii
TCCTTCCTTCCTTTCTTTCTTTCTTTCTTTCTTTCTTTCTTTCTTTCTTTCTTTCTTTCTTTCTTTCTTTCTTTCTTTCTCTTTCTTAAAGATTTCAAGCCAGAATGGTGTGTTGTTCTGCAGAGCTGGCAGAATAGAGCGCCAGCTAAGACTTTTCTCTTATTTTCAGCCATCTACTGGAATAGTTTACTCACATTTAAAAAGCCAACTTTACTATAACTATTGTACTGTGAAATCTCTTACTAAATCTTCCTACTTAACAGATTTCCTTAGTATCCCATTAGTAAGAGTGATAAGATCAGAGCATAGTTACATTCATTTTGAATTCTTTGTACACAAGTCTTGACTGGTATATGATTAAGTATTTAAAAGTATTCATTTTTATGAAAAAAATGGTGGTTTTTAAAGAAAAAATAGTAGTTTAAGGTAGTTCTTCCTGCATGACAATCAGAAATATGCTTGGACATACAATCTAAGTTATTTAAATTCAGGCATCGGATGACTGATCTCTTTCAAGATTTCATTCAGTGTTTCCTGTTTGCAACATTAAAATAGTAAGTAAACATCAGGAATAAACTAAGACATTATATCATATATGTATTTTTATAGGCTTTTAAGGAGATAATGCCTTAACATAAATTTGTCTAATAATGGAAATTCAAGACTTTTTTTATTTTAAAGATTTTATGTATTTATTTGAGAGGGAGACAACACAAGCAGGGGAGTGGCAGGCAGAGGGAGAAGCAGGGACTTGATCCATGCAGGGCTCAATCCCAGGACCCCGGGATCATGACCTGAGGTGAAGGCAGATGCTCAACTGACTGAGCCACCCAGGTGACCCTCAAGGCTCTTTTAAATGGCACTTTCTGTAAAAAGGGCAGTGAACTTTCTTGCATCTGTGGCATCCACTTGTAGTGTTGGATTTATTTCTGTGGACAAGTCTTGTTCAATCATTATTTCGTTCAGCAAATATTTCTCATACAATTATTAATTCCACAGAGTACATTATTTAAATACCAAGGGCAAGCCAACTTGTCATCTCTAATTTGCTTCTAAGACCTCAGAGCCATTGATTCAGTCATGATATTGATATATTAATGATGAGTTTCTCATTTGTAAGTGTGAAACATGACCAGGTATCACTGCTGGCCACGTTTAACCGATTTGAGTAAGTAGGATGGTTTTAATTTAGTGACTTTGATGTTATTAAAACAAAACATATTTTTCTTGTATAATGATTTACTTTATATAATGCAGTTTCCTATCTGTTCATTCATGGTGGTCTCATGACAAACATGAAGTAAACAGGGGAAGGGCTGTAGGCCTCTTTTTGTTGATGAGCTCAGAGAGGTGCAAGAACATGCAGGGTCATGACGTGAGTAGATGGGAACACCTCACCTAATGTTAGACTGTCTAAAGTCAAGATCACTCTCCCTAAAACCCTTTTGTATCACATCAATCAGAGAAAAGAGGAAACTTTCTGGTCCAGTATCATCTCCTACTGTTTCCCTCTAGTTCATAACCTCCCAAAGACTCCAGTAAAACAGGAGAACCCTTAAAATAACTATTTCCCCATCAACTCGATGTCTAAGGCAATACAGCTAGTCCAAAACAGCATTATTTAAAGACAAGATTTTTATGAATTCCAACGAATCTTGAAGACTACTCTCTTTGGGTCATTTACTTTTCTTGCTTATTTGAATTTAAACATCTACAGACAATTCTGGCAAAATAGGATGTTTTCTCTTGAATTCTTAGCTATGTCACTGATTGACTATGAAGATAGAATTACCTCTGAGGTTAAAGCAAACCCTGGAGATTTAGTGGTTCACTGCACGCACTTCCTCTAAGATTCTGGTAGTTCATGTTTGTGAAGTTTCCTTGACCGAAGTTACTTGATATGGAAAATAAACTACCCTAATCAAATTCAGTAAGCACCCCACATTTTCCTATTTGGGCAACCTGGAAATCATGCCAATTAGCTTCTTTAGGACTTCAGTATTGTGACTGGCAGAAAACCCAAGGAATTAAAACCAAGCAAAATAAAATGAAAAGGTCATATCAAATTAATAAACAAAATAATAAAAATGCTGGCCATTCTGAAACTTCCCTCTACTACATGCATTTTAGATTGAGGCTTGTATTTTATTTTTGGAACACTAATAAATATTGAGTTTGAATGTGTTCCTTTTTTTTCTCAATGTGCTTATTGTAAAGCAATCCCATGCAGTCCTCAAGAACAGCCACAGATTTTCAGGTCTGGTATCCTCCAGTCTACTCACTTCTCGCCACAAATCCTTTTTTGGGGAAGACCAGTATTAACAAGTCATTTAATAAAGCACATGTAATTACTCTGCCTAATGCAAGCCTGGCAGTTGTGAGAGACAGAGCTGCAGTCTACCTGCCGGTAATTGAATAATAAATAATAAGAAATATTGAGTATTTTCCCCTTACAGCACAAATGAAATCTAATCTACTCCAAATACCTCCATGGGCCTTATAAGGATGTTTTCTTCAACAAATCTGATCCAGTACTATACTTGAAATGAATTGAAGTCATTTTCAAATATTGACTAGGTATCAAATAAAAACACTTGCCATGCCATCTATGTCTAAAAGACTATGGTTTTATCATTTTCTTTTTTTCTGAACACTCTATAAAACATATCACATATCTGAACCACCATAAAACACCATTCCTTCTACCTTGCCAATTTCAAAGTGCTCCTTTAAATAGGTTTATAATTTGTGTTCTCTATTTCCTTTCTTGATCTTCTTTGGGAATTGGCCAAACAAATTTTAGCTAAATTTATTTGCATTTATTAATGTGTCTAAGCCTGAACATTTCTTACTGAAAGGAAATCACAGGGCCAGAGAGAATAAAATTCAAATTTTGGCTGAGGCTCCAGTAGCATGGGGTAATATTAGGTGAAAAATAGAGACTGAGGGAATGTAAATTCTAGTTTATTCAGTTCAACTGAGTTTCTTCCTATTAAGGTACATTCTGTTAGATAGCTTTCCTCCCACTTACTAAATAACTCAGTTCTGACATCATAGAGAAAATTACAATTCACATCACTGAAGCAAATGTCACCCAAAGATAGCTTGCTATTTTAAATAATATGGAAACCACACTAGGATGACAAATTAGCAAAACAATCCACTTTATTTTTAACTGCTTTTGATATGTTCCAGACTATGAATATTCAGGCAGAGGAATAATGGAAAACTTATTATTATTTTTTTTACCTTAAAACACACCATCATACTATTCCTCAACCCTCACCCCTAACTTTTTTTGAACAAAATTGAAGAATCCAACTCTTCTTTTCTTGCCAGGAGAATAGTCCTGGGTTTAGTTTCAGGTCTCTATCACCGGCATTTTTCCTACAAGAGCACTCCCAGGTGTATTTCTAAGCAATGTCCCTTCTCTCACTGGGGAAGTTTGGGAAAGTTGCGTTCTTGGTGCCATGTCAGCGCAAGGCTTGACTCAAATACTGAAAGGCTCTGTCATTTGTCTTTATGGCTCTCCATCTTCAAAAAGGCGTGCTAAGGCTCCAAAGGAGTCTCACATTTCTGTCACAAACCAGCAACAGAAAACCCAGGTCACACCTACAAGCTCACACTTTCCAGCTTGTATCAGATGGCATGTCCTGGGATCTTAGCAGGATTTCCACATAACACCATTGTTCAGTACCAAATATCTATATTTAACTCCTCCAGTGAAACTGCCTGCAGGGGTAACAAAGAAGAAGTGGTCTAGAACAGTTATTATGATTATTTGTCTGTTTAAAGAACTTCCCACTCACCATTTTTTTTTTTAGGGTTAGGTATGCTAACAAGAAATTGTTTTAGTTTTCCTTTTGAGAATATCTTGACTTCCTCCTCCTTCTTGAAGGATATTTTTCTCCTGGTACAGAATTCTTGTATCCCTTTATACCCAGTGGTTTCAAATGAAAAACTGGCTAGGTTCAAATTGTTATTTTCTATCGGTAATGGGTTTTTTCTCTCTGGCTGCTTTCAAAATTTTCTCTTTGCCTTTTGTTCTCACAAATTTAATTATGATAAGTCTCGGCTTAGTATTCTTTGGATTTATCCTCTTTGAGGTTTCCTCAGCTTTTTGAATGTGATGTTTATGTTTTCCACCAAATTTGGAGAGTGTCCAATCCCATTCTTTCCTTCCTTTTCTAATGTGACTCCATTGGTGTAAATATTAGAAGGTTCATTACTGTCTTACAGATTATTGACACACACTTCATTTTCTTTTTATTGGTTTGCTTTCTCTCTGTTGTTCAGACTGGGTAAATTCTATATATCTGTCTTCCAGCTCACCGATTCTAGTCTCTGTTATCTCCATTCCATGACTAAGTCCATCAAGCGAGTTTTTATCATCAATTATTGTATTTCTCATCAATTATTGTATTGTGTTCTAAAATTTCCATTTGGTTCTTTTTCCCCAACTTTATTGAGGTTTAAATACAAATAAAATTATGAGACATTTAAAGTGTACAACATGATGATTTGACATATGTATACATTATGAAAGGATTTCCCCACTGAGTTAATGAATACATCCATCACTTCACACACTTACATTTTCAGCTTTTTTTTTTAAATGAGAACATTGAAGTTCTGTTCTCTTCAAACATTTCAATCATAATGCAGTATTATTAACTAGTATCATCCATCTGGATCTTTTAGTATAACTTAATTTCTGCTAAGATTTTCTTTCTTAGTTGTGTCAAGAGGGCTCATAATTGCTTAATCAAATATTTTGGTGATGACTGCTTTAAAATCCTTGTCACTTAATTCCAATCTGATGCATCAGGATGTTGGTTTTTGCTGATTGTCTTTTTTCATTCAGGTTGAGAATTTCCTCTAATTCACAATTGTCTGCTGGATATTATATTATGAGACTCTGACATCTCCTTAGTTTTATTTTGTTTTTGATGCAGTTACCTGTTGATGTGTGGTATGAGAGTCAGGTAGTGTGTTTATGTTCAGTGTCACTGCTTTGCTGCTGCAGAGCTAGGTTAGAAGTTCAGTTCCCCACCTGGAACTCTGGTGACATCGGGGGTGTAGAGGAGTTATGTGGAATGCCAACGAGCCTGGCCCTCTACCATCTTTTCCTGTTTTATTGATGCCAGACTGGGCTGGAAGCTCAGCTCCATACTGTGCCCTGCTGACACCAGGGTAGGGAAAGTGAAGTACTGAGTAGCTTAGACCAGCCCTACCCCCCTTTAGTCAGTCTCATTGCTGCTGGGTGGGTACAAGCATTTAGCTCCTCCCGGGTCAGCTGACACTAGCAGTGTTGACTAGCCCTGCTTTTTATCGCCTTTTCTAGTCTTGTTGATGCTGGGTGGGGGTGGAGGCTCAGTTCCCTGCTTGGAAATATTGACACCACTGAGTGAGAAGATAGAACACCATGCTCACATGCACAGGGTGGAGGTGGAGGGTGGAAGAACATTTTGTTGCTTGGCCTCACTAAAACCATAGTGGAGTATGGGGCTTTCTTATTCTTACTCTCATTCTTAACATTTAGCTGTAGTAGGAAAAACACTTTCTGTTGATAGACTACGCTTTCTCCATCATTTGGCTAGGGGGAATAGGATATTCTTGAAAGTTTATTTCATTTGTTTGTTTTTTCCTGCACCTGTTGGGTTAAGGGTTGAAGGACTTTCTCTGGGATATATAGGACGCAATCAGGAAAACCCAGAGGGTTCACTGTTATGTTGTTCCTTAAGTCCTAACGTTCCAAGGCAGTCTGTCTTCCACTTTTTATAGTCTTCCTAAGCTTCTTTTTTCTGTGTATTATGTACAGGGTTTTGTTTTGTTTGTTTTTTATTGTTGTTGTTTTGTTTTTTCTTTTAATAATTTTTTAGAGAGAGAAACTGGGAGGAACAAGGTTACTCCATCTTGGCTAGAATCAGAAGTCCCACTGTAGATTGTTCTCTGTCTCTTATATGCACAGGTACATATACTTAAAAAAAATCATTTCTTGTCCTACTTTGTAAATTTGTGGGCACACAAAGCATTGTTCAAACCTAAAAGTAGTCTGCTTTCTCCAGCCTTTACTGTGGGCATTTCAGAAATACTTTGGCTGTGAATAAAATGAGACCACACACAAAAAAGCATATTTTCCTTTCAATTCTTACTGTAATTTCTAAATAGTTTTATGATAAAAAAAATAGGGTCCTCAGACACCTCAAGAACCTGGGGCAATAGCAATGGCTTTAACAAATCAGAAGGACTGGGGTGAAGGATACACAATAAACCCTGTGAAGTTGAATTGCAATTGAAGGTATTGGTATGAACTCATAATTTCCCTCTCTCTGAGAGGGTCCATAAAGCAATGACAGCACAGAAACAATGGGTGGCAAGATTTTGTTTTCTAAATATCAGTTCCCACTAAGAAGAACCAGAGGTGTTTATAGAAATGACTGATTTCAAAACTAGGGCAGGAAAAATACCGATGAGCCTTGGATATCTTTTTGCCTAAGAAAATAGGAATTGCTCAAAGAATAACGGGGGAAATGTCAAGAGAATACAGAAGTCAGCTTTAAAGTATTTCTAATCCTCAAATCAAGGAAAATTGGAGCATTGAAAGAAGTATGATAGTAATGTGTGATGACAAGTTGGATAAAATAGGAACTTAACAATGCATGCCAATCTAAGTGATGAATGAATAAATAAATAAGAGAAAAGTGAAATTTCTGTCTTAGAGCAACATGCCAGCTACTAAGAAATAATGGACTTTAAAAGTGGACATTTAACAACCTCATGGTAATACCTGATTCAGACAAAAATGATCAATAGATTTTGAAACTGGAGAGTGAATGTTTGATAACAAGCATGATAATTAAATTGTTACAAAATATTTTTCCATTAAATGATTTATTAAAAAAATTTCAAATACAAAAACTTCATTAAATATTCTTTTCTTTATTAACATATAATGTATCATTTGCTTCAGCAGTACAGGTCTGTGATTTATCAGTCTTACACAATTCATACCACTCACTTAAGTATTCTTATAGTAGAGAAATCTGACAGATATTTGGTTAAATGAGTGGTAAGTCAACATTACATACCTATTGATATGATACATTGAGAAGAATATAGCATCTCCTTTGGTACTCCTGCCAAAGAAATGCATACTCTAAATCCAGGAAACATCAGGCAAATAGACAATAAGGACTGTTCTACAAAGTAACTGGTCTGCATGTCTCAAAAAAAAAAAAGTCAAGATCATGAAATACAAGGGAAAAATAAAACTCTGGGGAACTACTCTAATTTAGGAGTCTCCACAGACATGGTAACTAAATGAATTGACTCCAAACCACAAGGGAAAGAGTTCATAGATGATGTCATTGGGGCAATTGACAAAATCCGAATGGGGCATATGGATTGGAGGGTAGTATTAAATCAATGTTAATTTCCTCATTTTTATGATTGTATGATAATTATATAGGAGCATGCTTTTTGTTGTAAATGTGTAATAAGATTCTTGGAGGTAATGGAATATCATGTCTGTGACTTTCTCTCAAATGGTTACACACACACACACACACGCAGAGTAGGGATGTGGGGGCAGAGATAGGAAAAGAGAAAGAAATTGAGAGAGAGAGAGAATGAGAGAGGAAAGGAGAGAGAATGATAAAACAAGTGTAGAAAAATACAGTTATGATGCTGGGATATCTGTGTGAAAATTATGCAAGAGGAAAAGCTCTTCATTTAGTGAAGAGTCACACTTGGTTCCCAAGTACCAATGTTCCTTAATTCTAATTCTGCGGTAGTTAAATTTGGGAATGAATAAATTTGGGTAGGGAGGGAAATTTGCTTTTGCTAATATAATAAAATTTCATTAGCAATGATTTGATTAAATTCTTTTTGATAAAGAGGATTTCAGTTTATATTCCTTTTTGTAAATGAATTGTAAAAGTTATTTTAAATAGTTGTTGTGATTGGCTCTAGGTGCATAATAGGGTTACACACCCCACACTACACCCAACCCTACCCCAACCTAGTGAATTTGGCTGGGTCATGAAACTCTCTTTGACAAATGAAATATAAGCAGAAGTATTGTGTTTCACTCACAGATGACAGGTCTTGAGCATCCGTGGCCCAAGTCACTATTGTCACTGCTCTTGTTGAAGTGACCAAGGAGGCATGTGCCACAGTGAAATGAAACTCCCCTCATTCTGAGATCTCTAGTAGCCTAATTTAGAGCTCAGCTGTCCCAGGACTGACACTTAAGTGAATGAAAAGTTGACTTTATCCTTTAAATCCACTGATATTTTGATGGTAGTTTGTTAAAGTGGCATAATCTACCTGGTTATTGTCACTAACCTTCACTGATCATCACTGTATGGCAGACACTGTGCTAAATGTTTACATGGATTATCTCATATAATATAATAACCTATGAAGGTGATTTTATTGTTCCTGTTTCACATATGAAAAAAAATGAGCCTCAGGGAGTGTAAGTAACTTGCCTAAGTTCACACAGCCAAGCTGTGGCCAAACTGGGAAAGACATTTTATCCCAGAATGATATGGTGAATTGTGGAACACTTTTCTTTTTTAAGATTTTATTTATTTATTTGACAGAGAGATAGGATGAGAACACAGGTAAGCAGAGCGGCAGGCAGAAGGAGAAAGAGAGCAGGCTCTCTGCCGAGCAGGGAGCCCGATGTGGGGCTCGATCCCAGGACCCTGGAATCATGACCTGAGCTGAAGGCAGCCGCCCAACAAACTGAGCCACCCAGGTGCCCCCAAACACTTAAAAAAATTTTTTTTTTAAATCATTCCCTTGAATAAAAACCACTGATATAATAGAAATAAATTTTAGTTAGTGATTAAAGTAATTCTCAAGGAGCTTTCTTTAACAACTCTTGGCATGCTCAGGGAAGCTCTAGGGAACACCAGGGCTACACCACTTATGAGCCAGAGGTTTACAGTGAAAAATCTTCTCATTGAGTTTCTCCTACCTGTCTGACTTTGGACAACTTATTTAACCTCTCTTAGTCTCTCTTTCAATTATAGAATGAAGTTCAAAATAACCACAGTGGACAATATTGAGAAGTAAATTAATTACATGTGCAAAAGTCAGGTGAATTAATTCTCTTTCCTCCCCTCAAGTGAGGGATATTCTTTCGCTCTTGTTCTGTCTCTCTCTTATTCTTCTCTTTCTCTCTTTTCTCTCTCCTCTTCATCTCTCTCTCTACTCTCTCCTTCAATATAAAAGCCACTTTAGAAACGCTCTATGATCTAGACTGTTCAATAATCACAATTTGCACAGTTACTTCAAATTAATAAGAAAAGATTTCAAAGATTAGAAGAGTACAATTTTCATTAAAGTTTTCTCTGGTGGAATTTCAAGCTTAAAAGATTATAGGATAGGAAATATGGTGGTGCTTTGGGATATGTGAAGTAGAAATACAGGTTTTAAAATTCCAGTCGTATAATTTCCTAAATTGTCTGGCTTGAACACGTGAACCATTCAGATGGCCAGTACCAGGCACACGTGAGTAGTTCTCCATTTCCTAGGAGGGCGGTCTTTTCCAGAAAATTTCAGTTGCAAACTATTACAGGAAAATCTATTCAATGGCCAGTCCTCTGGCTCCCTATTTCCATTTGAGCATATTTGTCAGGCAATAAATTGCTATCTCTTGCTTGTCTCTTAATATATCTAGTGTTCTCCATCGCACAATGAAATACCCAGGAATTTTCCACTTTCCTACCTTCAACTAAAACTTTTTTGGCAAGGCATGAACATAACTCAGCCTGCCCTTTATGGTTTAATGGGGAAAAGCCATTGCATGCCAGTATGGATTTCCTCGCTGTTATGTTATGCTCCCTGACACCAAAGGGTGCCTTTTTTCTTAAGTAAGATGGAAATTTTTCTGATATTGCCAGATAATTATTTGATAGTACTTGGCTTTTTGTTTATGCACTTACCAAGGGTCCCACTGGAGAGTCCCCAGTAAGAGTAGTATTGGCCAAACTCAAAGAGCTCTTGGAATTCCAATAACATAGGCTGCTTACTTTTTCCCTACAGTGTTTATTTTCAGTCTATAGTTTGACTGGATTAAATTTCCTTTATTTAGACTTCAGCAAGAACAACTGACATAAAGAAAGGTAGGGTAGTTGAAGCTTAATTTGAAGAGACAGTCAAGTAAATCACTGACATAAAAATATCAGCTCACACACACAGGCTTATTTACCCTGTGAGCCAAATGACCTTGGTGAGATTTCTCTTTAATTCCCAAACCAGGACAATATGCATCCACAGGTTTGCTGGTACAATGAAAGTCAGGCGATCAGAGTTCTCTGATTTCCTATTTGACATACTGCAGCTTCATTGCAAAATTAAAGCTTGGCAGTGTGTTTGACATCAGATGGAAATACGTGCTTTTAGTCAACTTGACACTTGCATAGTACTGTGAAAAGTACGCTGAGTACATGATTCTGAACTTTTTATGCAAGAGCAAGGAGAAATTCAGACTGATGTAGTATGCTAACCATAGCTGTTTTCAAGATTCACTTGGCCCATTATTTGAAACTTTTCAGTGTTTACACAATAGTCTTCCAAAGCAAGGGTCATTTTTATATTTCAAGGGCAACTGAGTGGAGAGTTAGAGTTTTTCACATCATTTAATGTATGATTAATTCTGTCATGAGGTCATCTGCAACCATCCCCTTCTTTCTGTGATAACTTTCATTCCCTCACTCCCTCAGTCACTCAGTATTTCATCGTTAGTCTTCACCTGAACTATTAGACCAACATTTTATTAAGTTTCCTCATTCCAGTGCATTCACAGCACTGCAGTTAATTAGTCTTCCTGAAGAACAATTTGAATATCATGTGTTCATTCTCTTTGATGTCTTCCCACTGTCAGAGACAATCAAGTAAATAGGAATAGCCATGGAATAGCCATGCCATATAGCCCAGAATGCAATCCTTCTACTACATCATGATTCCAACCTCCCTACTGAATCTATCAGAACTGCTCTCAGAGACCAGCAAGCCTACCCAGCATTCACAGATACACCCACTCTCTCCCACTCCGTGTGTTTGGTCTCTCTGCAGTCTCTCCCAGACTACCTGCCCTCTGTCTTTTTATGCTTAGAATCTACCCTTTCTTACCACCTGCTCATATTATACCTCCTGGATGAGATTTTTTTTTAAAGATTTTATTTATTTATTTGTCTCAGAGAGAGAGAGGGAGAGAGAGAGAGAGAGAGAGAGACTGCACAAGCACAAGGGGAAAGGCAAGCAGAGGGAGAAGCAGGCTCCCTGTTGAGCAAGAAGTCTGATGTGGGATTCGATCCTAGGATCATGACCTGAGCTGAAGGCAGACACCTAACCAACTGAGCCACTCAGGTATCCCAAGATCTTTCTTTATGCTCAGAGTTTTGCAAAGAATCTTCCCTTCTTATAATACTTATTTATCAAAATTAGTAAGAATTTCTCTTACGGATATTTAAAAGATATCTTTTATTAGAACTCTTTTTTATGGAGTTCTATTTATGAATTTTGGAATAATTTAGAATAATAATACGAGTTTAAAAAATTTTAGGTGTACACATATGTTATTGAGATTTTTTATGTAGACTAAAAAGTGTAGTCTTTCAAATTACCTTCCTATACAGGACGATAACTAGCTCATCTTTTCTAGCTATATAATTCTATTAAAGTAGTTTTTTTTCTAATAACTCATATGTAAAAATTAGCAAAAAACACTACATACATATAACAGTACATGTATCATTTTTCACTACATGTAACCATTTATTCCTTAAACCATAGTTATTTATACAAATGTTTTCTCCCTTTCTAGTCACTTAGCTTCTTTTTTTTATTTTTTAAATTTTTTATTTTTTAGATTTATTTTTTAATTTATTTATTAGTTAGAGAGAGAGAGAGCGAGCACAGGCGGACAGAGGCAGGCAGAGGCAGGCAGAGGCAGAGGGAGAAGCAGGCTCCCTGCTGAGCAAGGAGCCCGATGTGGGACTCGATCCCAGGATGCTGGGATCATGACCTGAGCCGAAGGCAGCCGCTTAACCAACTGAGCCACCCAGGCGTCCCATCACTTAGCTTCTTGAAGTAAGGATGTGTGCCTGATTTATCCATGATTCCCTAAAACTCTGGATATTCAATGTTACAAAAACTATGAGTAAAGCAATGCAGTCAATCAATTACACAAGTCATTGGTGTCACCTCTCATGATACTAGATTTTCAATTTAAAGTCTATGTAAAGGTTAGATAGTTTTCCAAAGGAAGTAAAAAAATTTGTAAGATAGAAATATTTGGGAAGATTAAAAAAAATGTGTAACATATTATTAAATAATTTAGAACATTTTATTTAGTTTCCATAATTTTAAGGAATAATTTTAAGGATAATTAGGCAACACACTTCAACTTTCCCTATAAAGGCATATACTAGGAAAAAAAATCAAACTAAATAAGGAAGTAACTGATGTTCTATCTTTGTAAGTCTCGTCAGAAAATTCATCCAAAATATTATTTTTAAGTCATTTATCTCTGTCATTGGCTATGGTGTCATTTCATGGATAAGATCCCCATATACGGGGTGCCTGGGTGGCTTAGTTGTTAAGAATCTGCCTTTGGCTCAGGTCACGATCTCAGGGTCCTAGGATTGAGCCCCACATCAGGCTCTCTGCTCAGTGGGAAGCCTGGTTCTCCCTCTCCCACTTCCCCTGCTTGTGTTCCCTCTCTCGCTGTCTCTCTCTCTGTCAAATATATAAATAAAGAAAAAAAAAATCCCCATATACACATTAAGGATTTGAAAAGGTGTTAATCTGTTGGTATCTCTGAGAGTAGGATATCTGAATTAGCTAGTTCCACATAAAGAAATGTTTTAAATCTGGTTGAGTCCTTCTACAGTTGCTATTGGGATTAATGAGAATTATTGTAGAACCAAATCTTGATTGTTAAAGGGTGTGAGTGGCAGAAGTGCATCAATAACTCCTAACATATTTCAGCCGTTACCTCCCATTCTCTTTCTCCACTCTCATTGCTCTACCGTCACCCCCAAACCACTGACCAAACAGGACTGCCTGCCACAGTAAAAAGAGGGAGGTTGGGTGTTTGTTGCACCTCTCTCCAAGATCTTGGATATCTTCTACTGGAGGTGACACAAGACTCCACAGAGGCCAGAAGAAACCACCAGACTGTAGAGGAAAACAGTTAAGTTTCTTTGTAATCCCAAGATCTCACTACCTATGTTCCTAAGTCCTTGGAAGGATATGCTACCTACCTTATATTTAAGGCAATATATTCTCTCAAATTTCCCATAGAACAGATTGAAAACCAGGAAATAATCAGCAATTTTTTTCCCTAAAAAACAGAGGCCAAAGTCCTGCATACCTCCCCAAAGGCGATAGTGTAGTCTTCTGGGGGTAGACTAAGATCCAGGCTTGCCACAGGATTCATTTCATTCATTCTTATTCTACTGCCTGGCTTGAGAAAAATGAGCAATAATGAAAGGAGAGGGGGTCAGGAAATTTTTACTCTCAATTTAAAAGCATGAAATGAGAAGCATGAACCAGAAATCACGGAGCTCATATTTTACAGTTTAATCAAGGAACAAAGGGGAGCAGCAACAGGAAGCCTGCTTCAAGAGTCTTTCTTGTAGGGTCAATAGAGAAAAACTGGTGGTGCCATTTTGAATACCCTGGGAGAGTACTTGCTTTTGATTTGTACCAAAACCTATAGAGTCAGCTTAGTTTCAGTGAAAGGCAATTGTCCAAAAGTTCTGTGGATTTCTCCATCAAAGTTTTGAAGCTTTTAGTATATTGTGCTCTTTTCCTTGGATATTATGTGGTCAAAACTCTTGAATAGCCCAGAAAGGCTGATGTATCTGCCAGGCTAGAGTGTAGGAATGCAACAGGGACCATTTGGTGAATTCTCATGGCATGTGACTGAGCTCTTTTGATCCACCTGGGTAGCCATACTATGGTTAGAGTTAATGCCAGAGTTGGGAGGTGGGTTCTTGTGACCACTCCAACAGTTACCAGCACTGCCAGCCAAGCTTCTGACTAGGGGATGTCCCGGAGGAGAACTACTTCCCTCTGTTCCCCTGGTCACTGGCTGCTGGTTCACTCTCTGGTTCACTGATACACTTAAAAGTCAAAAAAAATTATTAAAGTTCTAGTTGCAAAACTTTGGTTTCTTTACTTTCTGATAATAGGCCAAGATCTGCATTTTGAAGGAAGTCTGAGGTGGAGAAAGAATTGGGGAGAACATGGATAAGGATGTTTATGATAAAACACACTCCCTTTCTTCTTAAATGGTTTACCACAAAAGATCTAAAAAAGCAGCTGTGGGGCTTTGTTAAGTACACAGCTGGGACAAACCCAACAGCCTTTTATTTTTCTGCCAATAAGATACTCTATGTTGCAATGCCGAACAAAGCACATTTTTGATAGTAAGAGATAATGTATCATCCTAGTTGTGCTGTTTCATGTGGCTAATTTATAGTGAATTTCCCATTATATGGCTGTCATATCACATGATCTGCTTTACTTTGTGGCTACAGATTTATCTCTAAGAGCTTTCATTTTTAGAAAATATTTTAATAAGACCTCAAATCCTTAATATTGACTGACATTATTGCAAAGTGGAAAACATTACTCTTAGGGTCAATAAAGTGTTATATATAGAAGATTAGCTATAACCCATTTGCACTCACTTACTTTGTTGTAATATATGATTTGGAAAACACAGTGGTCTGAACACAGCCATAACCAAAATTACACGTTTTACAATCATCCTCTCCCAGTTAATACGAAAGAGTTTTAATTCTAAAACAAGAAGCAACCCATTGAAAGCAAGATGAAAGTACAATGTGTTTATAGAATCTCCCATTACTGCTTCATTCTTCATAAGCATTTGAAGAAAGGGGTGCAGGTACAAGAAATCCAGGGTCCCTGCCTTTTTGGTCCCTTCTGTAGCCACCACTCTTTGAGTACTTGCTTCCTGGTATTGTAGCCTAACTCCGTCCCCCAGTTTGACCCCCTCACACTTACCACGGTATGTCTGGAATAAAGGCAGCATCTCAGTCACTTACCTTTAAAGCAGAAAACATTATTGTAACTAGGTGGGCAGGGTTTAGAGGAACACGCAAGAATTTACATGGTTCGGATTGCCAGCTTATTTTCCTAAATCTACTCTTTTCTTAATCTTGGTCCATCTCTCCAAAGATTTCCAGGAAGCTTCTAATCCCCCAAGCCACCCCAATTCTGTCTGAGTAATAGTGAATGTTGATTCATTTCTACTGGATGTCAAAAGAACAGTCACTACGCCTGATTTCTCATTTTCCATCTCTGGCTCTTGTACATGGCTGCTCTGCCCTAATTCCCCACAGATTTTACTGAGTGTTTTTTCAGTTTCTAAAGAAAAATGATTTTGCTCTCTCTTCTCTTGGATTCACTGCTTATTACTTGATCCTTATTAAAATTATAGTCACCGAGTGGCCTTTATGTGTGGCATTCTACAGGTATACTGAAAACAAAATTGCAAAATTCTTATTACAAAGTAAACTTTATGATAAGAAGTTATGTAAGAAGTTATTTTAAAGGTTATTTTATATATTATAAAGGTGAATACCTCACCTCCCTCCTTGGGGTGTGGGGATTGGCCAGAAACAGTTCCAGTTCTGGCTACATTGGAGTAAGTACATTCTTTTAACTTATACCACTGTTTACAATGCAAAAACCAGGGTAGAATACATAAAGCAACTATCTGAGGACCATGAAAATAAATAATAACAGATAGATTGGAGTCCAAAACAAGAACTAAAATAAATCATTATCTTGAGGAGATATCTGCATTCCCATGTTCATTGTGACATTATTCACAATAGCCAATGTATGGAAACAACCTGAGTCTTGTCAATGGATGAATGGATAAAGATAATGCATTGCTGTGAATGTTCCTGTATAAGTTTTTGAAGACATATATTTTCATTTCTCTTAGGTATATACCTATGAGTGGAATTGCAAAGTCCTTTTGAGAAAGTGTGTTTTACAAAGGGGCTGCACAATTTTAATTTATTTTATTTTATTTTATTATTTTATTTTTTAAAGATTTATTTATTTATTTGAGAGAGAGAGGAGAAACAGATGAAGAGGAAGAGAATCCCCCAAGCAGACACCCCCACCCCCCCGGAGCATGGAGCCTGATGCAGGGCTCAATCCCAGGACCCTGAGATCATGACCTGAGCCAAAATCAAGAGCTGGATGCTCAAGAGACTGAGCCACCCATGTGCCCCAATGACTTGCACTATTTTAAATTCCTATCAGCAGTGCATGAGGGTTCCAGTTCCTCCATATCCCCATCAATATTTATCTATTTTGTCTTTGATTATAGCCATCCTGCTTGGTTGGCTTTCTTCCTTTTCTTTTTTTTTCTTTTGAACTCTAGTTTTGGATGATATAAAAATCAGCTTAGTGCAGTGGTTAAGAGTACAGTATCCATGACAAAATCATCTTGGTTTAAAGTGGGAACCTACCACTTGCCAGGATGACCTATTCTACCTTTATATCACAGTGTTGTTGACCACTGGGGCTGCTATAACAAAATACCACAGATTGGGTGGTTTAAACAACAGACATTTATTTCTTCCAGGCCTGAGGGAAGTGTAAGACCAAGGTGCTGGCAGATTTAGCTCCTAATCGAGGGCTCTGTTCTTGACTTACAGACAGCCACCATTTTACTTTTTGCTTGCAGAGAAAGAGAGAGAGAGAGAGGGAGAGAGAGTACTCTTAGTTCTCCTTCCAGTACTTAAAAGGACACTAATGCCATTATGGAGGTTCCACTCTCATGACATCATCCAAACCTAATTACTAATGGCCCCACTTCCTACATATGAATTCCTTTCAACATATGAATTTTGGGGTGGGGGGACAGAAACATTTGGTCTACAGTCCAGGTTATCCTTATAAAAAACACTTACTTCCTAAAATTATTTTGAGAATTAAATGGGTTAATACACTAAGAACAAAAGATAAAGGCAAGATGAAAGTGAAGCCCAAAACCAGACAGATTCATCTGGTAAAGATATAGTGAGACACCTTGAAATTTAGACCACGTATTACCTACATAGACAGCAAAAGGAAGAGTCGCTAAAGGTGCCAGCAACCTGGCCCTTGTCTCAAACAACCAAAACGGATGACACCCAAACAAAAAAGGCCAGGTGAGTGCCATACAAGTTGTTGAGATAGTCTGCTGTTGAGGAGCCAATTCTAGACTGAGCCAAGTAGTGTCACAGCCTGCAGCTATGCTCTGAGAGGGTGGGTTGGACAAGAACAGTTTACACCTTCAAAACCTGGGATGGGTTGAGAAATTTCATAACACCCTCCCAGGGGAGAGAGGGGAATGAGTGGGAGACAGCTTCCTAGTAGCTCCTCACAAGCCTCTTATATTTGTGTGTTCCAGGAGAATCACAACACTTCCTGCTAAGACTAGCTTCTGCATGGCCTGTGTGGTTACCTTTAAAGTCACCTAAAAATACAGGTAAAGCAGCAGCATCTTTATAAGCATTGCATTACCAGATTTTCCCTTTAGTGCAGTAGCTTCCTCTGGGGAATATATAATGGACAGAAAAATGAATGGGAGATTTTACTTTATACTTTATACAGTTAAGTACTGGTGTGTGTGTGTGTGTGTGTGTGTGTGTGTATGATGGTTTTACAACATGCACAGATTGTGCTATAATTTATAAAAGCCCTTTAAAAATTAGATTAGGCAACAAATTTATGTCTTTATAACAACCACTGTATTATGAGGTAAGAAGGTCAGATAGATTGGGATATTTCTCAAAATAAAGGAATGATTGCTGTTGACCTTATAATGGGGGAGACAAACTTAAATGCCATTTAGAAAAGCAAACTGAGACTTACCCTTTGAATTGGTACTTAAACTCTTATTTTTCCACTCTGTCAAGTAATTCACAATTAAAATAAGGGTTTTTCAGCAGGGCCATTTCTAAGTTGTGAGGCGGTATAAGCAAAATAAATTTACAACTATCAAGTTGTCACATGGCTAGCAAAATATACATGTAATAAATTTAAGTAGCAATATTTCAGGATGAAAAAAAATGCATAACATTGCTCCAGAGAAGTCCCATAAAAGATTTAGCTAAACTGTATCCTTAATATAATTTGGATTTGGTTTAAATGCAAAAGTAATATTTGAAACATTTCACAATGGCTCAAATACCAACCAATCAAAATAGATGCTAGCAATTTACAGCTGGTCCACCAGTACTGGTTCCTTGCAGATCTTAGTGTCTTTGACATGAACAATCTTTAAATGACAACAGCTCTTGTGCAAGTACAAAAAAAAATGCATAATCCCCTCCTCCAATAATTTATTAAATAATTAATCTTTCAGTTGACTGCATTTCGAGAAAATCTTTTTCAGTTCCAGAAGTTAGGGTTGCTGCAAGTTGAACTCAGAGGTGGTTTTTTTCTCTCCTGTCACAAGTCAAAATCACTATTCTCATTGGGCTGAGAAGACATTGACAGGGAAGGAAGAATGCAAGCAACTTAGGTAAAAATCACTTGTTCTCAGACAAGTAAAACTGCCCACATCAGAAATCCTTAAACTATGACTGAAACTATGTGTGTCCAAAGCCTTCATGTATGGCCTTTTGTGCAGCAATGTCGGTCCCACCAAGAGATTCATGATGGCAGAATGTTCCTAGGACAGAAAATTGCAACAAAAAGTAATTCATGCCTATATGCATTGTCTGATGACTTTTGAGTAAAACAAAAAACAACATCAGCAATTCTTTCTGCTCTTGGGTCATGCAGACTGTAGTAAGGTAGTAAGCGAAATTTTCTTCCCTTTGTTTTGATGTAGAAGATAGAGAAGAATTGAGTTTGGCATAAATAGGTACATGATTTGGAAAGGTAAAAATCTAGAGGGAGAATAGATAAAATAAAAATGAAGGATGGTATAATGGTTAATTTTATCTCCTTGATTGAGCAAAATTTTCCTGTTTTTCCCCTGATGGAATACTAAGATGCTGGGACTAATGAGGCTGCAGTAGCAGATGGGCCTCCTGATTTCCTAAGAATCCTGTGTCATGTTTCTCAAATGTTAGTACAGTTATGTGATCCATTGCCGGATATTTGAATTACTAAGAATTTTCTTTATGATTAATGATGTTATGATAAACCTGACTTGAAAAAACTCTTATTCATATTTTTGTCCCTAAGATAATTTATTAGAAGTGGAGCTGTGTTAAATATTCATGCTTTAAAGAACATTTCATTACTTTTATCCATCTCCATATAGGTAAGCACAACTAAGAAGAGATTAGATTTAACCATATTATGATCCAATATAAAATCAAACTTCACCTAAGTTCTCACTGTGATGACACTGTCCCAAAGAGTTTCCAAAAGGAAAAAAAAATAAATTTCCCGAATGTTGTCTGGTAATGTACTAGGGTCCAAACTTACTTTTGCACATAGCTGGCATGGTATATTCTGCCAGGAGCAAAAGTTAACATATTCAAGAAACAAGCCTTCACTCATAAAATAAATTGTAAGTCTTGAAGTCCCAGTTGGTGTGCCTATATCCACTAAATGGACTTAAAAGAAGAGTAAGTTGAAATGGAAGCTGTTTATGGGGCTAAACCTCCCTTGTCTTTTATTTTTTCACTTGTGCAGTTTGAAAAACAGCTGAAGAGAAGCATCCCATGTTTCTGGCTCTAGCTGTCAAAAAATAGGAAGCTAGGGGGAAAAAAAAGAGAGAGAGAGAGAAGTAAGTAAATTAAGCCTGTAATTTCAGATCTTTCTGAGAAACTGTCAGGCATACCTAAGATCCTATTAATTATTGAAAATGAGAAGTAGTTGTGGCTAATTTTTCAAGGGTCTCACAATTCTAGAGTGTCTGCTGAAACTGATGCCTGGAAGGAATATAAGGACTACACTTCAAACAGTGAACTAGGAATGATGCAATATCCAAACACAAAAGTGAAATTATTTCTCAAATTTTCTTTAATATGTGTTCTGTTAGCAGTTGACTTTGAGGTAGTACTGAGAAAAAGAGCTATTTTCATGCTACTTTAAGTTTGACATAAATGTTCACAGAAGAAGTGTATGATTCTGAAATGCTTTGATGATGTATCAAAGGCTTTCGACTCCATTTTAATCTAGAATATACAGCACTTCCTGGATTTATGTCAAAATGGCTTGGAGTTCCTGGCTGTACATTCCAGAAGAATTGTATATGGAAAAGTTGAAAGGAAGATTGTTAAAATGGCTATGAATATATAAAAAGTTATTTGTTTTATACTTTGGATATCTTTTCTTTGTGGTAAAAACCTGGATTTGATCATAGTTGAAGTGCTATGTTTAAAGAAATTAAAGGGTTCTAGCTCTTTTTTAAAAATAGAAATTGTTTATTCCTATAAATCTAAAATATTTTTATATTAGGGTTATGTTTACTTTTCTGAAAAATCAGTCTAAATTTTATTTAACTTTAGTTAGGAGATTTAAGAATTTTATCCTTATACAGATTACTTATTGGAAAATAGAGGCACATTTTATCTATTACACAGAAGTCTAAAAGTGTGTGTATATGTGTGCGCATGTATTTGGTCATATTGATTTGTCTCATAAGACTCAACAGAATTGTTCAGGAGATAAAATATAATAGAGTTTATGGGTAAAAATAACTTGGATTAATAAATATCAATCAATTCAGGTCACTTTCAACATAGTCTTTTAAAAAATTATTATATTTAAATTCCATTAATTAACATAATGATGTATCACTAGTTTTAGAAGTAGAGTTCAGTTATTCATCTCTTTCAATCCAGTCTTTTCATCCAAAACATTAATTGAGCATCTTTTATGCTGCAGAGGAAATTTTCCACATAGTGAATAGTTGAAATACATGGAAGTTTCCTTCAATCCAAAATTCCTTGATAATACTACTATTTATAAAACTGTCTCTTTATTCTTGTTTTAATTAGGACTCAAATTTTGACTCCCCTCTTAAAATATCACCATTTTTTATCTGACAGTAGGAAAATCTCAGTGTGTATTAACATTTTAAGAGTTTTTCAGGTGTTAGTTTATATAGTCTCCTAAAGACTGCAGAAAATAGACACATTACAAGAAGACTGGAACAAAAGTTTGTTAGAGTTGTCTAGATATTGAAATATACTTCCCAGAGATTTCCCATACCAGACTGTGTTTCCTGGCTAGGTTATATTTGCCACAAAATATTGAAAAATAACATTTATCACAATGACACAGTATGATAATATAATTAAAAAGAAGAACCCACAGCAAAACACTGAGTAACAGTATGACAATTAATTTGTTTTTTAAAGTTAATCTTGAATAGTTGGCCTTTGAGGACAAATAAGCTAGATGGTAGAAGGGGATAAATCTAGTTATTTTATTAAAATTCTGAAAGAGAGGTCTAAAAGTACAAAACAAAAGTTTCGAAACTTAGAGGTTTTATGTATAAAAGAGTAATTCTTATTTTCATATTGTGGCTCTGGCTTGAAGAATAAATGTTTAGGGAGCTAATGGAAATGTCTGTGTATTTAATGTCTGGTGGTGGCAAGTGGTGAGTGGTAAGACTTGGGTTAATCTGCACACCTACTTACCTCCGGAACCAACAACTCCAAAAGAACCTACCAAAAGGTTGTAAGGGATTGGGGGAATAAATCATAGACCTTTGGTATTGGGAGTCCATCCTCAGCAAGGGGATAGGTAGTTACTCCAATGCCAGGGAAGCTGGCTGGAGTAGGGTGGACAGTGGGTGTTAGATGGGGACACAGGTATCCTAAAACAAAAGGGTGTTTCCTCTGTTGTATGACAAACCAGAAACACATATGCCTGTATCAATCCACTGGTAATTATTGGTGGGAATAAATGATTTGAGGCACTCACCTGTTTCCCTTCAAATTTTGTTCCATGCAGAATATATTCCAAATTCCTTAGAAACCGCTGTAACTCTTAATAAAGAGCTGGGAATAATAGGAACCCTCCCCAACAGCAGCAGATTAAAAGCAGTGACATCTTAGTCTGAAAAAGTAGAACAGTAAGAGGAGGGGATGGAAGACACAGTGTTGAAATGAATGACACGAGCAGCAGAGAAAGGATCAAGTGGCTGTAGCTGAGGCAAAACCCAGCTGCTGACCAAGGTCCGCTGATACGATGAACGAGTAATGGTGGGACACCAGTGGCAGAAGCAGGAGGAAACCTTTGTCAGTAAAGACCTCAGAATGGCAAAAACTGCTTGATCAGTTCCAACACTTGCATTAGGTCAAGTAACTATTAAATTTTACATTTGTCTATCTATTATCTATCTAATCTACCATGGATCCATCACCAATCCATTATCTATCATCATCTATCATCTGTCTACCTCCTAGTGGTTCTCCTTCTGACTGATACACCCTCACGTACATACTTTTCTCTTGCTATATCAAACTACTCTCAGCTCTCCTAAAACGCTAGGTGCTCTGTCTATCCATGGTTTGAGCATACTTTGTACCTGGATCTTTTCCTGTTCTTTGCTGACTATTCTATATTCTGTTGTTTAAAAGTTAGCTAGTCACCACTTCCATAGAGCTTGTCATAAGCCCTTTCATTTCAGTTTGCTTTAATTCAATCACTGTCCATATACCACTGTTAAAGTGACTTGCAATGTCTCTTTGGATTGCACATCTCCTTCAGTAAATTGCTTAAAAATAGGAACATGCTCTTTCCATTAAATTTTAGAATAATATCTGGCATAATATAAATATCCAATAAATGTTTGTATATACTTAATTGAATTATATTTTATTTTCTTAAGCCTAAATAATTTAAAATATTTCATTATCTCTGATATGCAAAAAAATCAACCAGTGTGTTTGTATTTTTTCTGTTTCACTTTTTAATTAGTATTTATGAAGTTCAAGATATTTTAATGACTAGAACTTTTATTCATTTACATGATAAGTATTTATTTACAGCTTACTATATTCCCAAGTTCTGAAAATATAGCACTGGATTTTTTATGTTCATGAAATTCATATTCCAGTGAAACACTGGGGGATCTAGTGATATCTTCAAAAGTGAGTTCATTAAAAATTTAGATTTCTTAAAAATAAACAATTTGTACGTTTTGCAGACTGAGTATATGCTCTCCTACTTGACATGAGAATATAGTCCTGTTTCTATTTTCAGTGTAATCAATGGATTCAATACTTACTTTGATAGAAAGAATTCTAGTTCCTTCTCCCCCTGAATTTTCCATAAACCAAAGGGCATTACACAATCCAAAATTGAAAAAGAGGTAGTAAGTGGCTTCTGTATCAAAGTCAGGTTAGTGTTACAGTCTCTCAATCTATTATTGCACCTGCCTCTTGCTGTCACATGGTGTCATTTTTAGAAACTGGCCTTGCATGGTGCAACAATGGTGGCCTTCTATGGTTTGATACCCCCAAGGCAAGATCTCATTTGTTCTCTCTCTCTTTCCTCAAAATCAAGTATAACCCCTTTCTTTTCAGACTAACTTCTAACGAAGGTGTCCCATGCTTGGGTTCTTTAAATCCCAACTGTCAATGTTGAACCCCTTTAGATTACATACGTACCTCCTTCATTCACCCTCTTCTATACAACTACCAACCAAATACCCAAGGAAGCCACTGGCTCCAGGAGCAATAAGTAAGTCTGTAGTCTCTCATGGACTGGGATTCTCTACCTTATTTCCTACCCCCCCAAAATTCAAATTCCAAGGCCTGGGAATTTAAGTCTTCAAAAACATAGAATCTAATATACATTCATTCCTTGGTCAATGAGACTTATAACCACTGCCCCCCACCATCCCCAGAGGAGGATACCATCCCAAGACCCTGTAAGTTCTTAAGCCAACAACACCTCTGGAAGAACCCACTTTCTCTTAATGAATAGTGACTTAACATTCCAAAGTTTCTCCCTGTGTCCTGGGTATTTTTCCATTGATTGTACATACTTAAAATTGCGAGAGGACATGGGTTAGGAATTCATATGATACTTTTTTCCTACTAGCTATTTTTTGCATTATATTTATTTGTTTCGGGTCTCCTTTCTTTCTCTCTTTCTTTCTTTCTTTTTTTTTTTTTATGAGATGCTGTTATTGTGCAGTGTACTCTACTTGATCTCTCCAAAGTTTACTTTAAAAAAAAATGTTATCCACATCCTCCCTTAAGAGAGGTTTCAGACTGTCTCATCTTCTAAAGACCCCGTGTTGGCCTGAGAGTCATAAAGCAAATGGTTGCATTGGTCACATCCTTGTCTTCCTCTGATTACACCGCACTGCAGCCCCTGGCTCCACCAACCAGTCTGGCCTCATGGTCAAACTAACCACAAGCTGAACTCACATTTCTCTCCAGTTTGGCTTCTCTGACTGATGACACAGTTTGCACTGACCCTACACACAGTCTGCGACTGTGTTAAAGGGGTGGGAAAGGACTATGGGAAAAAACAGTTTCTGGCACAATGCCCCTGGAAAATTATCCCTTTAGGAAACAAACTGACAATCTTTCTCTGGTGTTTTCCTGTTTCTCCACTTAGAAATGTTTCTTACAAGCACACTTAAGTTAAGAAACAAAAGCCATGCTTCAAAAAAATATTCCTCCGAATCACTACTCTTCCTGAAGAGAAGCTATTTGGTAATTCCCAGACTTTGTGCTTTCCTGCCTATGATGTACAGATATCCTTTGTATCCAACTTTGGTTGACAGGGTAGAGCAAACTGAGTATCCAAAGTCATAGAATCAGAAGTAGATGATAGTTTTTTGGTTTTTTGTTTGTTTTTTTTCTGAAAGGAACTGATGTGAATGGAAGGTACTCAGAAATATAAAAAGAAGTACATCAATTTGGACAATTAAACTGTGCCAATGGACGAAAAAATGAATCAGAGAAAGAGAACATCCAATTTAAATCTGCACAGAAAGCACTACAGGACCTCAGAGGAGAAGGACTTGAATGACAAGCCAGCTGAGGACCATGAGGCCACAGAGCCAAGAAAGATGAACTTTATAATGGAAAAACACAAAACCCCGATTGCAGACCTCCCCATGGATTTATAGTTTCAGATGGGACAATTATACTGAAAAAAAGAGCTAATATTTATTTATCACTTACTATAGGACAATCTACCATCTCTAACCACCTTGACAATGTCTAAAAGGCTATTACTGTTTATATTAATTTTGTGAGATGAGGAATGTTTGCCTGAGGAAAGTTATATGATTTTCCCACGGTTACATTGCTCAGAAACAGCTGAACCAGAATTCAGAATTGCAGTAGGGAGGGGGTGCCTGGGTGGCTCATTGGGTTAAGCCTCTGCCTTCGGCTCAGGTCATGGTCTTGGGGTCCTGGGATCAAGCCCCACATCAGGCTCTCTGCTGAGCCTGATATGGGGCTTGAGCAGAGAGCCTGCTTCTTCTCTCTCTCTCTGCCTGCCTCTCTGCCTACTTGTGATCTCTGTCTGTAAAAAAAAATAAATAAATAAAATCCTTAGAATTGCATTAGGGAAACTAACTTGTTAGAGAGCCTATCTGGAACACAGTCATATAAAACAAGAAAGAACATAACAATATAATATGTAATAAATAATCAGGCACATACGTATGATTACAATTGGCATTTACTTGAAACTAAGCCTCATTTCTTATTTGCTCTTCTTTTATTATTATTTGTTTTTAGATTTTACTTATTTATTAAAGAGAAAAAGACAGAGTGAGAGAGAGCGTGAGAGGGGAGGTCAGAGGGAGAAGCAGACTCCCCATGGAGCTGGGAGCCTGATGTGGGACTTGACCCCAGGACTCTGGGATCATGACCTGAGCCGAAGGCAGTCGCCCAACCAAATGAGCCACCCAGGTGCCCTGCTCTTCCTTTATATAAATGCTATTGTTTAAACAAAGCTAGTAAGACTAGTAAACAGTGGCAATTAGGAATAATTAGTACTAGGACTTATTAAAAGTTATACGTGTGTGAAAACTAACAATATTTTAATTTTTTTCATATTCATGATACATTAGGATATCTCTATTATTTCTATTTCTTCTGCCAAAAATAGTCTCTGAATTGCCTGAAACCTTTAAGACATTCTTCTTCTCTTTAGTAGTGGTAAATTGAACATGGTAAAAAAAAAATGTATGTTGACTTGCACTTCTAATCAAGCCCAAATTACACTGATTTCTGGTGTCCTTCCAGTGTGATGATGTCAAGCTGGATCACCTCTCAACGGAAAAAAGCATTTGAGCATGGAATACTTAGCATTTGACTTCATAGCAACAGCAGGTAATTTGAGACTTGTATAAAATTAGTTTTTAGGTCTCAAAAAATGCCTGTCCACTTTGTATCTATACCTCATTTTGGTAGACTGGTCATTTGTCAGTTGGGGACTTTGGGTTTGCAAATACATCATGTAGCCTCCCAATGTCTAAAATGTGCATAATTGTTAAATCCTGGGAGGCACAGGAATTTCATCCTAAGTTATAATTTTCTCTCTCAGGGCAAATATTTATTATTATTTTTATTACATACATAATTTAAACTTGTGAAATGAAGTTGGAGTTTTAGCAAAGAAGTTGAAAAACTCCTGTTTATTTTGACTGCCCTGCACTGCTTACATTATTTTTTTGAATTTTGAAGCAGTCTTTTTTCCTCAAAACAAGTAACTTTTTTGCCGTGTGAGTTTAACAACTTCCAGATAGTATTGAACAACTCAAGTGCAATCAGTTCATATTTTTCTAAGCTCCTTATGCCCACTTCAAAGATCAAAAAAGAATTTTGGAGATATAGCATATTGATTTATGTTTTAGTATTATCTTTTTCTGTATTCTCATTCTCAATATGTTTCCAAATTAGAGAACAACTTTTTGTCCCATATTTTGAAAATATATTACAGCAGGCCCACATTTAAACATCTTTTTTATATCTAGCAATGAGAGCCATCTTGTAGGCACATGTCTAAGGAAGGTATCTTCTTTCATTTCTGTAAAGTCAAAATTTTATTAATTGCTTTTGTACAAGGGTGCCTGGGTGGCTTGGTTATTTATGCATCTGCCTTTGGCTCAGGTCATGATATCAGGGACCTGGGATCAAGCCCCATGTTGGGATCTCTGCTCTGTGGGGAGTTTGCTTTCCCTCTGCCCCTCCCCGTCTCATTCTCTCTCTCTCTCTCTCTCTCAAATAAATAAATAAAATTTTTTAAAAAATTGCTTCTGCACATTTTGAAGAAACTGAAAAGTGATCCAAAACTTTCATCATGTAAACTCAAATATCATCAGTAAGCAACTCATATCTCTTTCTAGCAATGTTATATGCTAGGTATGCAGGAATTTGCAAGTAAAATCTTTTCCTTCTCTTTAGTAAGAAGTTTATAGACTAAATGGAAATGGCCAAAATTTACATTTACACTATCCATCAAATATGCAGATAAATTAGCAAAGTTTAGTTTGTATTTGACAGGAAAACAACAATTTTTTGTTTTATGTTTTCTGCAAATTTGCTAAAATCTCAGTATCCAGAAGATAATTTGTTTTTTAAAAAGTTTTATTGAAGTATAATCAATATATAAAAATTGCATATATTTAATATTTTGATGAATTTGGACATTGCAAACTATCATGATTCCATCACTACAATCCAGGTACTAAACATATCAATCGCCTTCCAAAATTTCCTTATGTCCTTTTATTTGTGTGTGGTAAGAACCTTTAACATGAAATCGATCCTCTTAACATATTTTAAAGTACACAATACTGTATTATTAACTATAAGTACTCTGTTGTACCGCAGATCTTTAGAATGTACTCTCTTGTGTAACTGAAACTTTATACCTATTGAGACTTAATTCCCTATTTTCCCTTCCCTGCCAGATCCTGGCAACCACCATTCTATTCTCTTCTTTTATGAGTTTGACTATGTTAGATACTTTGTATAAGTAGAATCATTCAGTGTTTGACTCGGTGACTGTCTTATTTCACTTAGTGTAATGCCCTCTAGTTTCATCCATATTGTAGGTCTGCTGTTCAGAGAAATGAAGAACTAAAAAAATTTTTGGTTGTTGTTGCTGTGATCCAACACATCACTTGGTATATCGTACAAAGCATGATGTTTTAAAATAAGATCTGACAGGATATATGCTGTACTGAGGGGCCAACACATTGCTATTAAAATATTCCCCTTTTTTTTACCCATAAAACATATTCATTGCAACTTCTGAATCAACAAATGTTATTCAGCATCATAGAGCAATGAAAGCAATGATACAATACCCTGTGTTTGTTGCTATGGTATGCCTACGCTAATGCAATAGCTTTTCTTTTTGGCTGAATATGACATCTTTTGAGGAGACAAAAAAAAATGGTGAAGATAGTATAATATCTCTAGAGAAAAAAGTATTACTGATGTCAATTAACCCACACTGTCATCTTTTGCTTTCAAAATAAACCTGAAGAATAAAATTGAGCTAATTTTCAATTGAGCATTGGTAAGATTTAGACTTCTAATTCGAAGTTTGGTAAATTCAGGTTTAATTTCAATAATAGGACCCCAGGCTTAACTTACAGAATGGTTATTGGAAGACTATCTTACGTCTAGAATATAGCTTTAAAATGTTTGCTAACAATGGCTTTTGCATAAAATTTAAAATTACAATACGGATGATTTTGTTAAGGCAATCACGAAGGGAACTATCTGTTTAGTTTCTAGGATTACATGGTTAGATAATTTTTTTGAATCAATTAACCGTGAGTCTTATCTTACAGAAGACAATTTATATTTGCTTATATATAAGCAGTCAAAAGAATTGGTTATGGACATCTTTCCTTGGCTGGACTTCATGTAAACATCTGGCTTCCATTCTCTCCCTGCTATTTATCCACAGTTAGATGGTTAGTACAAAATAAAACAATTTCAGCATATGGAGAAATACTGCTGTGGGAGGGTGTATTCACATACACGTAGAAACACCTCTATAGACTCCCATATACTTCTAAAACAGAGCTGCCTGCTGTTTCTTCACTATACACTGAAAATCCTATCTGGATTTTTGTACTTGTGTTTACTTTGAGATTCCTGCTATTCTAGTTTCCTGGAACAGGACTGAAAATAAATTTCTTCACCTTTTTGCCGGGGGGCAGGAAATCCATCTCTTACCAAATATTTTTTCATCATTCTCTGAGTCTACACATGACATGACACTACATTGTATGTATTAACTAACACGCTTCAGTTTTCAGAACTGTATTTTTCACACTTTAATTTCCTAAAAGCCTAATCTAGTTGCTGCCTAGCATTACCTATTTGTCACAAACTGGGATCCACTTAAAATTTCCATATTTACACAGATCAAAACACTCAGAATTGCACCTGTAGTTGAAAAGCATGTCTCTGTTAATTATTTGCAAGCATAAATTGGATTTTGTTACCAAACTTACTTCTTCTACATCAGGTTAAGGAAGGACTTTAGACAATTATTTGCCAAAGGAAGTTCAGTAGTTCAGCACTTCCAAATCAATTTCTACCATTGTCTTCCAACTTGGACTGCTCTTTCCCAACATATATTTTATGTTCTCAGAATTGTGTTTCACTCAAAATATCTGTTCCTTCTGGTGTTTCTGACTTTACTGATTTCTTCTACCTGGAAACTCTTATCATCTATAACTCTTTAATCTTGCCCTTACTTTCAAGCACAGCTCAAATATCAGCCCTTTTATGTTACCTTCTGGTTGTCTTGGCAAATAATTCTGAGCATCCACTATACTTCCTACCTGTCTGTGGCACTTTCTCCATTATGCCCTGAAGAATGATTTGTATTATTTGGTCTTATCTTTCTTACAGGAATGGGACCTCCTAAAGATACAAACTCTGACTATTCAAGTCCTCTGTTCATTTTTTAATCAGGTTGTTTTTTGATATTAGGTTGTGCAATGCATTCCTTTTAGCGTGGCCCACAGTGCCTTGAAATATGCTCAGTCAAGAAGTGTTTGTTGGGGGGCACTTGGGTGGCTCAGTGGGTTAAAGCCTCTGCCTTCGGTTCAGGTCATGATCCCAACGTCCTGAGATGGAGCCCCACATCCAGCTCTGTGCTCAGCAGGGAGCCTGCTTTCCCCTCTGCCTGCCTCTCTGCCTCCTTGTGATCTCTGTCTGTCAAATAAATAAATAAATTAATTAATTTTAAAAAAAAGAATTGTTTGTTGGAACAATTAATTCCAATCCATTGCCTTACTATTTTGGTTCGCATAAATAGGAAATTAGATAAAACAGCACAGAAATTATGCTGTTCTGATTGCTGCTCTTTATAAAGCCTGTATAGGAATAACTAAATGACAATTGCTTCTTTATCTTTTTCCGGCATGTCTAAGACCCACTACTTGAGTACTGGACACATGTTTCCATGTTAAGTGACTCTCTTGCCAGCAACTGTTTCTGGGTCCTCCATTCCATTCATGCTTGGATTCATCAGTCTTATTTGTAGTGATTCTCTTTGCTTGTAGTCTCTTCTTTCTTCCCTAACGTCTGTTTAGTGGAGGCCACACACATCACATTTCACATTCAGAAGTGGTTTCTTGCTATCACTGTGCTTACTACTCCCCTCTGAAGCATTAATGAATTATCTCCTACACTCTGGTGCTTGAAGGTTAGGCAGTGACCTTGTTAGACCTGTCTTAATATCTTCCATGGTGACATATAACACACAGTAGTTAATAAATACTCAGTTATTTGTGGCTGGAAAAAATTGGATAGCTGATTCATGGTCAGATCTTCATAATCTTATGCATTACTTTAATTGTTCTTTACCTTAGATATCAAAACACTTTCTTTTTCTTTTTTTCCTCTTTCTTCTATATATTCTATTACTTCTAATCTCATCAAATTAGATTATCCTTACTGTCTCCAATATACCTTGTGTCTGGAGTATAATTTCATATACACCATTTTTTGTGGTCACCCCAAGCAAAGAAATACTGTAGCAATATACAGTCAATAGTGTAATTGTTAAAACTGTGGGCCCTCAAGTAGATGGGCCCGAGTTTAGATCCTAACTTTGTCTCCTATTTCATCACATTGTTTTCTGTTTCTGGGTAATTTACTTAATTTTATTTCCTCCTCATCACCTGCAGATAATAATAAGATCCACCTCTTAGGACACTTGTGAGATAAATGCAACCATGTATGCAAATTTTGTTTTAAGGATATGAAGGACCTAGTAAATGGTAGTCATTATTAGGTTAGAGATGGTTGTTCTAGACGACCTTCCCCATCCTTTTAAGTAGCATGAGCCATGGATCTCGGAGACAAATTAACTCACAAATACCACTTTAGGATAATAAAAATGATCGCAAGGACAGAGAGCAAAGCAGAAGACATGGTTAATGTTCCTTCCTTTGGCTTCTTGACCACTTTGCATGTTCTTTATGGTAACTGCAATGATGAGAAATCAATAATTTATCAATTCATCGAAGTCTGAAGAAAAAACTAGAAACCAGAAGTCAATTAGTGATTACCTCCATACATTTGCTTTTTCATTTATGATCATTATAAAAAATTTTATGTGCTCAATGTCTAAAGTTGGAATTGCCTTTTGAAGGCTATTTTGCAAATGAAAGACAATTGTTGCCTAAATTTCTAAAGACAAGTTACCATTTGCTTTAGCACCAAAATATTCTTACATAAAGTTTGTAAAATTTGAATTACTTAGAGATCATTATTAAACTTTCTCAGCTTTTTAAAATCGGTTGGGTGGCATCTATTGCATTTGTTTTGAAAGGCAATTGCTTTCCTTGTTGTGTCCTTGGAATTCTTTGGAGGTGGTTTTAGAATGGCAGCAGCTTGCTGTATAGAGGATTTCATTCCTCAGTCCAAAAGCTATTGATTATTATCTCTTCTATTTTCAGTGGAAACTTATGCTCTCCTGATAGGAGCCGGCCAAACATTTGTAAAAGTCAAATAGATAGCATAACAACTACATTGATTTAGAAGTACAAGGAATTGGTTTTGATTCAGCATCTAACTGTAATCTTTAGGGATGGCATGCTTTCACCTTGGATTTTTGGCTGCCTTTGATTCAAATGTTGACAGTAAATAACCTTGTCTGATTCAGTTCAAGTTCTCTTGACACTGGTTTTTCTGGCTTGTTTGCCTCTGTCTCAAATTGAGCCTAGGCATTATTCACAAATCTGTATGATTCATTACTTAGGTTATAGAAAAGGCATTCACATTCCACTCTGAGGTTGTCACCATGAAGCCCACGGCGGGGGGAGAAAAAAAATAAAAGACTTCCAGTAACTGGGTGGAGCAAGGTGTGGGTCTGAGACCTTCCTTAACCATTCTAAAAGAAGTCATTTTAGTGGAATCAACTCATGTTGTGGGGTGGGAGAGCTGGTGCCTTATTTTTAATTTTAAGGGGATTTACACCACATTCTTCCTGCTTAACAAAACAGTGGCAGCAATAAGGGCATTACTTGCCAACATTAGCTGATGTAAAACAGACTTGAAGAGCTCCCTCCATTGTCTACGCGAAAACGCCCACTCATTATACACCCTCCAGTTGCGATGAAGGATCCGATTTTGCTGTAAATGTCAGCCAAAGCCTGGTTTGTTTTTTCCCCATCAGGATTTCAAAGGTTACTCAAAACAATGTTTCACAGAAATTATAAAGAGACGGAGGTTTTCCTAATGAGAATCTGATCTCTGTGACTTGCTTTTTATTATAATGTTCTTATACGCAGGCTTCTGTTGACTCACCCTTCAATAGTTAACCTCTGAAGTCAGCATTGGAAGTCTGGCTTATACGTAAACTAACACCAATTTGTGGCCTGCGAAATATGATTTCAAAGGCCAGTTACTTTAAGAAAAACAAGCTATTTTTTTTTAAGCTGAAAAGAGCACCACAAACCATAATCGGATGTGCAGCATTTTTCCTGTATTTAAAATATCGGTGTACCATTTTATAGCCAATTAATTCTTCAAATAATAAAGAATCATAGGGGATGATTGCTACTGTGTTTTGATCATATTGAGTTAAGGCAATTTGTAGCTTTGAGGACAAAGACTTCTTTTTCTAAACAGGGTACAATCACACCTTGTATTCACCCATTCCTCAATTATTTATTGTTTTCTTTTGGTTTGTGTTCAATCATGTGGACAACAATTTCATACACAATAAAAAGGACAAGGCAAATTGGTGTTGGAATCTTCTTAACAAATTCTACGTAGAGATCAGTGAACTCGTATGAATGGTGGTAGTTCTATCTTTATGACATGGGCCTGAGGATGAGGGCGGGGGTTGTGTGGAGAGGCTTAAGGGTAGAATATAGAGGGTGGTCAGCCCTCATGCAATGTTTTAGGAAAGTCCCCAAATTTGAATGTTCCAGAAATTGTTTCAGGCAATTTCATTGGCTCTGACATTAGAATGAGAGGAAGAGAAAAATAATTCATGGGATCTGTCTTCCCGACTTACTCCAATAGGTTTTCTTGGGAACACAGTGCTCGCTCCCTCCTCTTTATTCTTTGTTTTATTGTACCTGGAAGATGGTTTCTTTGATTCTGTCCAACCAATCTCTACCATTTTGATTGCACCAGGCATTGTTCTAGCTTCTACTTAAATACTTACCAGATTACTTCACTTCTCATTTGTTCTGGCCTCCTCTGAAATCCTAGAACACTGGTCACTATCAGTGATATCAGAACCTCTTGTTCTATATGTCTTATCTTATCTATGTCTTATCAGGTGGGAGAGTAAATTCCTTGGTTCATGAGGTGAGATGGCTCAGTGTCTATTTCTTATCTTTATCTTCTCTATCTTCCACTGCAAGCATGGTGAGTGTGTAATAGAAATCAGTCAGAAGACATTTAATGATTATCTTGTTTTACTCTCCAATTTTCCCAATAAGGGGTTCTTTTTTTTTTTTTTTTAAAGATTTTATTTATTTACTTGACAGAGGTTACAAGTAGGCAGAGAGGCAGTCAGACAGAGAGAGGAGGAAGCAGGCTCCCCGCTGAGGGGAGAGCCCGATGTGGGGCTCGATTCCAGGACCTGGGATCATGACCTGAGCCGAAGGCAGAGGCTTTAACCCACTAAGCCACCCAGGTGCCCCCCAATAAGGGGTTCTTGAACATCCCTGGAGACATAGAATTTATGAATCATGGAGGCAGTCCATCTCATTATTTCATAGCACTAATTGTTATAAAGTTTTCCCTATTCAAAGCAAAGCTCTCCTGCTGTTATAGTGAATGAAGCATCATTGCCAGTAATTTTTAAAGTCATATTTCCAGGGCAGAAATGCTGAAAATAGATAATATATCTGCACCTCTGATGAATTCAGGTTTCTGGTCATTTAAATGGAGACTATACTTTCAGGGATCATTTCTATAGTTTGTTAAATGGAGACCCAGCAAACCCAAATGTGCTCTTTGGCCTTGGATAAATATGAAATTAGATGCATTTTATTACACGAGGGCTGTTTCTTTGCTGGTGCTTATTTTTTGCTGTTACTTTCCTGGAGAATTCTTTTTAGCAGTTGGAAATGAAAGGCACAAGCAACACGTAAAGAAAGAAGTTTCCTCCCTTAAATGAAATAAGAAACCATGACCTACGAAGCCTTCCAGGTACCACAAAGAAGAAAAGCATTAAGCACAGGACAGAAACTTTAAATTTCAAATCAGTTTCAAAAGTTCCAACCAGGAGCACCTGGGTGGCTCAGTGGGTTAAAGCCTCTGCCTTCAGCTTAGGTCATGATCCCAGGGTCCTGGGATAGAGCCCCACATCGGGCTCTCTGCTCAGTGGGGAGCCTGCTTACCTCTCCCTCTCTGCCTGCCTCTGCCTACTTGTGATCTCTGTCTGTGAAATAAATAAATAAAATCTTTAAAAAAAAAGTTCCAACCAAATATTTAGTTGACAGGATGAGGTTTTGCAGATTTCTCAGTTAAAAAAAAAAAAAATGAAGACCATGAACTAAACAGTCTCTCCCTGTTTTTAGTCACTTGCAACACTGATAGTGAATGATAAAATCATTAGGGCCTTTTATGGCTCTATGTGTCACCCAATCTAAATTTGTTTTCTGTATCTAGTTTGTATTTTTGCCAGCATAAAAAGAATAGTAGTCAGTATGGGTAAACATTTTGCTTTTTAATAAAGCTCTAAAAAATATTAAAAGCAAATAATAATGTGACAATTCTTTTTTTTTTTGTCTGTTCTCCTTAAATAGACAAGTAATGAAATACAGTAAAAACCGAAAACAACGAAGATGAGTTTTCCATGATGTGAAATTTCTCTAGTTACTGGTTTATTGTAAATTTCCAAATACACTTTCCAAATATAAATCCTTATCATTTTATCTCTTCATTAAGACAAAAACCAAAACCAAAACAAGGACCTGCAAATATGCATCTAGGGTTTCAGTTACCCATGTGCTCATGATGGTTATCTTGCCAAACTAGAGGGCATATCATCTATTGTGAGAAATTTTCCTTACACAGAATATAGGGGAAAAAACAAGAAGCTAAGTAACTGGAAGAATATATGGAGGATCATGGAAAATACTGGGGAAAATCCCAGGACCAATGACTAATGCTCTGTTGGAAATAGCTAGATATTGCTCTAGGGACATAGAGACTACTACATCTTGTCTGAAAAATATTAGCTCATGATTCATAGTCTTACAGCATTCTAAACCAGGGATATAGCCTTACATTTCTTTAAGGAAAACCATGCTTTTGTCTCTTTTAGATGAAAATGCTAACAAGGTATAAGCAATGAGAAACTGAAAGGCTGCAGACTTGAATGGGGAACCATCGGAGACTTCGGTGGTTTCTTTGAGGGCCTTGTACTTGGAACTCTGGTCCCACAGCTTCCTTTCAAGAAGGCTACAAATTGCAAAACAGTGCTGCCTGCCTGACCAGTGAGCGCTGGCAGCAACATCATTCTCATAATGTAATCTTTCTCACGGAGGGAAGGGCTCTTAGGGGACTTAACGAGGGGGATGTATGAGGTGGTCACCAGATGGATATCAGTGATAGTGATTCCTTGTTGATACTTTCTATTAAATCTAGACTTCCTGCTGCTCATTGATCAACTGGCACAAAACTTAATGATAAATAATTCGACCAGGCTTCTAAATCGTGATGTCTGTATTGATGAATCCTGAGGTGGTCTTCCTGCTTAAAGGTTGTGATGTGAAACGCAGTGAAATCCACAGCACCTGTGCTCAGGCTCTCCACCAGCAGTGTGTAGTGCCATGAATTTTATTTAGTATCTCCAGAAAGTTTCAACCTTAAAAAAAAAAAAAAGGTTCTTAATGGAGTTTATTGCACCAAGAATATTGGAAAATAGAATAATACAAACAAAGAGAAAAAAAACCCATATTATGGGGTGCCTGGGTGGCTCAGTCGGGTAAGCATGGGACTGGATCTTAGCTCAGTTCTTGATCTCAGTGTCATGAGTTCAAATCCCCCACTAAGCTCCATGCTGTGCCTGAAATTTACTTAAAAAAAAAAGCACACCCATATTTTTGTTTATTTCTAGTAGGAGCATTCTCTATTCAAGTTCTAGATTATTTTTTCAAAATAAAATTTATTGATTATAAAGATACAGGTTTCTAAAAGGGCACATCAAGTTATACTCCACTAAGAACTGCTCACATAAAGGAAATCAACAAACAAAAATGATTTCTGTTCTTAAAAGCTCAGAGGTAGCAAGTTTTTAATCCTCTAATGTTTTCTTGTTAAAAAGTTGTCACTGAAATAAACTTGAAGATGTATGTCCTACATCTCTAGCTTTGTTTCTTAGGCTATCAAGACTGCCAGAAGAAGGAACACTTTCTTTCCCAGGAAGTGAAGAAACTGTATTTTAGTTTCGCATATATTATTCTAACGGTGAGATGTAGGTAAGGCTTTTCTAAGAAAAAGCAATTCGAATCTTCTGGTTCAATTTGGCCAAGTAAATTCACGTGTTTGTATCTCTCTTCTCTCACCGCTATGAAAAAAAAGTATGAAAAAGTGAAGTCGATGAGTCTATGAAAAAGTCTATGAAAAAAATCTATGAAAAAGTGAAAATAAAATATGTATTAATTAAAGGAATTTATCCACAATCATGACATGATGGGAAAAAATAAGACTGTCATGACTGCATCTGAAAAAAATTGAGATATCTCTGGGAGATTAAGGCAGATGGACATAAAAACTATGAGTGAGGGGAGAGAGGGAGAGAGAACTGCTATGAGTTAAGATGCGTGCTTTCTATCAAAACTCCAAGAAAAATGCTGAGCTTGGAGACAACGATTTCAAAGAGGTCTCTGTCAGAATAATTAAATATGAGGCTATTGGCCAAGGGTCAAGGAAAAGAGGACTAGGGAGCACAGAAATAAAAGAGCCAGAAGAGTCTCTGCAAAGCTAATAATATGAAGAAGAACCAAAGTGAAATTAGGACAATGACCGCACAAGAAATAGGTAAAATGGTAAAACAAAAAACAAAAATTGCAAGAAGTAAAAAAAAAAGAACAAAACAAAAAAACTAACTTGTACTTTTAGGGAAAACCAGAGGATTGTACATACAAGGAGACTGCTATGAGAAAGAATGACTGGCAACTATTTCTTAGATATTGAAATATAATGACCAAAATTAAAAGTTTAATAGAAGGGCTAAAAAATGTCAGTCTGTTGTTGAAGACTATTATAAACTGAATGTTTGCATCCTTCCCAAATTTATACACTGAAATACAATCTCTCAATGAAGTGATATTAAAAGGCAGGGCCTTTGGGAAAGTAAGTAAGTTTAAATCAGATCATGAGGGTGAAGCCTTTATGACAGGAGCAGTGCCTTTTTTTTTTTTTTTAAGATTTTATTAATTTATTTGACAGACAGAGATCACAAGTAGGCAGAGAGGCAGGCAGAGAGAGAGCAGGAAGCAGGCTCCCTGCTGAGCAGAGAGTCTAATGCAGGGTTTGATCCCAGGATCCTGGGATCATGACCTGAGCTGAAGGCAGAGGCTTTAACCCACTGAGCCACCCAGGTGCCCCCTCCTTTTTTTAATAAGGGTCACAAGGCACTTCCTTCACCTCTCTACTCTCTGACATTTGAAGAATCAGGGAGAAGTGAGCAGTCTGCACCCTGGAAGAGGGCCCTCTCCTCACCATGCTAGCACCTTGATCACAAACACCTAGCCTCAAGAATGGTGAGAAATAAATTTCTGTTATTTTGACACCCAGTTTAAGATATTTTGTTATGGCGACTTGAGCTGGCTAAGACAGAGACTGAATTGGACATTGATAGAAAAAGAAACCTTTCAGAAGGGAGAGGCAAAGCATAGAGGTACTGGAGAAAAGGTAACATCTCATAGCTAGTATCACTCAACAGTAGTTTCAGAACAAAATGAAAAGAAATGAAGGGGAAGGCAATCACAGGCTAGATGTAAAATTACACCAAGATTAAGAAACTCATATCTTCCCACGGAGGGCTAGGCAGACCTCCCGAAATTTCTGAGCAATGAGAATAAAAGGAATTACGAAAAAGCAAGCCTCCTACTGTGGAGAGAGACCGAAGCTCTCATCAGACTTCTATGAAACTTACAATGCAGGAAGATAAAGATAAAGTCTTCAAAGTGCTCAGGGAAAATAGTACATATGCATAAAATACTATTTCAGATGTACTGGTACTTAGAAAGTACATACTCGTTGTCTCTGCACAGAATAATTCCACAGTAGAATTTGATGAAAGGAAAGTGAAGAAAGGAAGAGTGGGACATACAATATAAGATGACGTGATGATCAAATTGAAAGAAAACCTGTAGGGATATCTGACCAATCTCTGCCAATGTAAATCTGAAATTTAATACAATGTGGGAAAAGATTTCCAAACTGGTCGAGACATTATACAAATGCATAATGTTGATCTCACGACCCCGAGATCATGACCTGAGCTGAAAGCAAGAGTCTGATGCTTAACCAAAGGAGCCATGCAGGCGCCCATATAAATTTTAATTCCATATCATTTGGAGCATAAACACACATGACTGTTATACCTTTTTGATAAATTTCATTTTTTAACACTGAGCTATCGCGCTCCATCCGGCTGAATGCTTTTCACTCAGAATCCTATTTAATGAGTTATTACTATCACCACTGCAGGTATTAACAGGTTTATTTTTGTCCATTCATTTTGGGTAATTTGTCTGTTATGTGTATCTAGTAATGAAAGAAATGCAACTGATTTTTTAAATTGGATTTTTAAAATGTGTGCCTTTTTATATGAGGATTTAATTCATTCAATTTATTATGTTTATTGGTATGTTTGACTCTTCCTGGACATTTCGCTGCATGTTTTATATTTACTATGTATAAATTTCATTTTCCTATTGGTAGTTTTTGATTATTCAATTTCTCTTATTCCTTTTGTCATGTCCTGGATTTAAAAATATGTGTCTATGTATATTTTTCTCCAGATGGTACCCATAATTTTTTGGTGAGATCAAGCAGGCTCCATGCTGGGTGTGGAGCCTGCTTAAGATTCTCTCTCCTTCCCCCTCTGCCCCTCCCTGCCATGCATAGTTATGCTCTCTCTATATAAATAAATAAATAAATAAATAAATAAATAAATAAATAAAATTTATGAAGCAAAACTGTTAGATGTAAGAAGAAATTCACAAAACTACAATATAATGGCTTATAGCTCTAATGATGCCTGTACCACTGATTTTCAGCGGTTTATAATTAATTGTTCCTCTTCTGTGAGTACTGGGCTATTTGTCTCAGGCTGCTTTCAGAATTTTTCTGTCTTCTGTTTCTTTTCTTTCTTTTTTTTTTTTTTTAAGATTTTATTTATTTATGAGACAGAGAGCAAGCACGAGCAGGGGGAGGGACAGAGGGACAAGCAGACTCCCTCTGAGCAAGGAGCCAGAAGCTGGACTGGATCCCAGCATCCCAGGATCACGACCTAAGCCAAAGGCAGATGCTTAACCGACTGAGCCACCCAGGCATCCCTCTGTCTTCTGTTTTTCTTTTTGTTTATTCCATTACGATTTGGTGTACTCCTTCCTTATTAAACAAAAAAACTCTTATTGTAATATGCTTTAGAATTTCAGACTCGATTTCCCCATTGGTGTGGAAATTCTTGTTCTTATCACTGAATATTTTTTGTATTGCATTCTTGCTCTTCTTTTGGGACTGCAACTGCTCATACTCTTAGCCTTTCTATCACATATTGTACTTGTCTCTTACCTGCTTTTCTCTTTAATCTTTTCCTCTATAATCTGGAGTCTGGATGATTTATTCTAATCTATTTTTGCAGTGTGCTCATACTCTTTTTTTTTTCTAAATTAATAGTTTTGGAATTTTATTTTTTCTGGTTTTGTTGATCTATAACTGACATGTAACAAGGTATTACTAAGCTATACAATGTAATCATTTGATATATGTGTAAACTCTGAAAAAATTGTCCCACTTTTATTAGCACCCACCACCTCATATAGTTATAATTCGTTCTTCTTGCAATGAGAGCTTTTAAGATCTATTCTTTTAGCAACTTTCAGATATAAAATGCAATATTGTTAACTACAGTCACCGTCTTGCACATTACATGCCCAGGACTTATTTATTTTATGAGTGGTAGTTTGTATGTTTTGACCCCAAGCCCCAATAGCCTGCCTCTAGCAACCACCAAACTGTTCTGTTTTTGAGTTCAGTTTTTTTTTCTTAGATTCCATATATAAGTGAGATTATACAGTATTCATTTTTCTCTGACTTATATATATCTATACATACACATATGTATGTATATATTTGTATATCTTCTTTGCAAAAATGTCTATCAGCTACTCTGCTCATTTAAAAATATTTTTTTGCACAATTGAGTTATATGAGTGCTATACATATTTTAGATATTAACCCCTTATCAGATACATGATTTGCAAATAATCATCTCCCATTCTATAGGTTGCCTTCTGAGTTTGTTGATGGTTTCCTTCGCTGTGCAGGAGCATTTTTTTTTTTAAAGATTTTATTTATTTATTTGACAGAGAGAGATCACAAGTAGGCAGAGAGGCAGGCAGAGAGAGAGGGGAGGAAGCAGGCTCCCTGCTGAGCAGAGAGCCTGATGCGGGACTCGATCCCAGGACCCTGAGATCATGACCTGAGCCGAAGGCAGCGGCTCAACCCACTGAGCCACCCAGGCGCCCTGTGCAGGAGCATTTTAATTTGAAGTAGTTTTACTTGTTAATTTTTGGTTTTGATGTCTTTGTTTTTGGTGACAAGTCCAAAAACCCATTGCTAAGACTGATGTCAAGGAGCTTAACCCTTATGTTTTATTCTAGGAGATTTATGGCTTCAGATTTTATATTCAAATCTTAAATCCATTTTCAGTTGATTTTTGTCCAGTTTCATTCTTTGACATGTGCCTGTCCAGTTTTCCCAACACCATTTGTTGAGGAGACAATTATGTCCCCATTGTACATTCTTGACTCCCTTGTCATGAATTAATTGACCATGTTTGCATGGGTTTATTTCTGGAACTTCTATCTTGTTCCTTTGATCTTTGCGTCTCTTTATATGCTAGTACATACTGTTTTTTATATAGCTTTATAGTATAGTTTGAAATCAGGATGTGTGATGCCTCCAGCTTTGTTCCTCTTTCTCAAGATTGCTTTGGCTATTCCATGGTCTTTCATGGTTCCATACCAAATTTAGGATCCCTTTTATTTATTTTTTCTGTCTAATTGCTCTGGCTAGCACTTCTAGTAGTATATACATGTGGTAAGAGTGAGCATTCTTATCTTGTTTCTGATCTTAAAAGCTCTTAACTTTTCATTGTTGAATATAATGTTAGCTGTGCATTTATCATGTATGGCCTTTCTTATGTTGAGGTACATTCCCTCTATTCCTAGTTTGCAGAGAGTTATTATGAATGGATGTTGAATTTTGCCAAATGCTTTTTCTGTGAATGATCTTGACTTTTATTCTTCATTTTGTTAATGTGATCTGTGACATTGATTGATCAGCAAATGTTAAACCATCCTTGAAACTTAGGGATAAATCCCATTTCATCCTTGTAGGATTCTTTTAATGTATTGTTGAATTCAGTTTGCTAATATTTTGCTGAGATTTTTGCATCTGTGTTCATTTGGGATACTGGCCTGTAATTTTCTTTTCTGATATGATGTATTTGGGAGCACATTAAACATCTTAGGAAATGGGCTGGGGTTCTCCATTTGGAGCTGGCAAAAGTCAGGAAAAAAATGTATGCTAATTTGGTCAAATTTAAAACTTTTCTTTAAACCAAATAACAGCTGATAATTTCACTTTTCAGAATTAGAGTTCAGAATAATTATTTGGTTTTATTAGGGTGTAGCTAAGTCCAGCCAGTGTTTCCATTTCAACTGAGCAAGTGTTTTTAATTTAGTGTGTGATTTGGGGTACTTCAGAGCTCATGGAGTGATCTAAATTACTAAGTATTCACCTATTCCGCATGACTTGTTTCTAAAAAATTAGTTATATCTATCCACACACATATTCAGCTGGAATTTGCCTCTATTAGATACAACTTTGAAAATGATCAGAAAGTTTGTTTGGCTTCTCTATCTCCCAATGCTGGACTAGGCAGGTTGAAAGAAAGTGATTTATTTCCTAATAGATGTGTTACTTGGATGTGGAAATGGGCCGTTTTATTTTTTCATTTTTTTCCAGACATTATTTTCTTTTTTATGACTATTAGGTTCTTTCTCTTTGCTTAGTTGTGAATATAGGAAGTAGGTCAATTCTTCATTTTCAAAAGAACTAAAGAAAAGAAAGCTGTCTTTAATTGGACACCACAGTGCTAAATATGATCCTACTTACATATCCACGCTTTAATAAACTGTTTACTATATAAAAGAAGTGGGAAAACATAATCCTAATTCAAGCAGAAAGATTTAAACTGCAGACTATAACAAGGCAAGATGTAGAATCGTTCATTTTGCTCACAGCTAGAAAACACTTTGGGAAGGCAGAATGAGTTGCAGTTTTGCATGGGCTGTGGGGCCAGTGTCTTGGTTCAAATTCAGGCTTTCTCTGTTATTACTCATGAGAGTTGCTTCATCTTTCTGTGTCTTAATGTTCCTCATTCACATAATGCAGTTGATATCAGGAGTGGCCTTGTAGAGCTCTTGTGCCTGACTGGAAACAAGTTCTCAGTATATATGAACTATTGCTATGGACTTCAAGCCCTTCATCTTTCAGATGGGGAAACTGATCTAGAGGGATGAACAAACTTGGCAGAGCTAGGACTTCAGTTCTCATTCTCTGATTTTCTTCCACCCAAAATGGCTGCTGAAGACTGTCAGACAAATCCTTTCCACTGAGGAAAATAAATTCTGCTTTTACTAGGGGAGAATTACCTGATCTATAAATTAACATGGAGCATGTTAAATTTTGAGGCATCTGGAAATCTACAATAGACAAATATTTGAAAATGAAAGATTTATTTTGCACGTGCCTATTTCTATTTGATAATTAAAAAAATCAAAGTGAAAATCTGTTTATGTTGATCATAGAGATTACACATAGAGCATAAAGTATGCATTACAAAAAGAAGAAACTTTTATGTCTCTTGAAACTACTCCAGATACTATAGTATTTCTGTCAACAAAGTATCAGGTTCTAGATAAACAATTCCACCCAGACTTTTGGGACAATGCTATTTAATATCATTTTAATTTTTTTCACCATAAGCAATGCATTATGAAATATGGTTTCAAGTTTAAACTGAGATAAACCTTTTAATGATTAAGGCACACAAAAACTGATGTCACACTATATATGTAGATGCATAGTCATTTTTTAATTTGGAAAATAAAGACAGAGATAATTCTTCATGTTCAGTGAGCATTTGTACACCATTCTTCCTAAATACACCATCATTTCTTTAAGAAACCAGAGCATGCTACATGAATACACCTTCCCATAGGGCCTCAATTTTAATTTTCCAGAGGTTGGAGAAGCAATATCCATCAAGTTCCCTCAACTGTTGAGAATAATGCTGTTTTTGTCACACACAAGGTCTATTTTGAGCTCAGACATACACACTGACTTTAGACTATAGGCTTGCAGACCTGTCAGCACAATGCCCCATTACAAATTGTCCTTTTAGCAAGATGACTTCATTTTAGCAGTCTGTTCTGGTTTCTACATCCTTCCAGGTTTCACAGTTCAGTGCAGTCAAACAAGGTGATGGCATTTTTAAGGCTTCAGATTTTATTGGTCTACGAATAAAGGTAGGTGGCCAGGTACTATTTCAGGGTTTCAGTTGGCAATCTGGTACTAAATTTGAGTATACTGAGACTAAGAAGGTTGTGATTTTTTTAAATACTGGAAACATAAATATTGGCATTTATGGAAATGGCTGCTACAGCAGGAAGTGATTTCATATATCATTAGCTGAAATAAGATTATGGGAATGTCTAACTTTAATCTGAATGATCATTAAAACTTGAGACATATTATTTCTCAAGAAGAATTGATTAGAATCCAACCAAACCCTATTTACATTTTGAGCCTTGTACTTATTGGATGCTAATAGAAACCCTATACTTTAATTATTTTACCTATTACTTGCCCATTTCTAATTTCCTATTGAGACATAATCATGTCTGAAACAGACACATATATGGCCCATAAACAGCCATGCCTAACTATTTTTTAGGTTATATATATTCTTACCCAGGATTAAATTTTGCCCCCAAATGGGTCATGCCTGTACAGGAGGAAAGAGAGACAGATAAAGGCGACAGTAGATTGAGATAAGCTAATGAAGAGACATATGGCATCACAAGACATTAAAGGAATTCTCAGGTCTAGTAAGAGTATATAACCAAAGAGCAAAATTCAAGTTATAAAATAAATGAGTCATGGGATTGTAATGTACAGCATAGGGAATATAGTCAACGGTATTATAATAATTTTATATGGTGACAGATGGTAACTAGACTTATCGTGGGAATAATTTTGTAATGTGTAAAAATGCCGAATAAGTATGAAGTACACCTGTAACTAATAGAAAATTTTATTTCAATTGTACTTCAATAAAAAAATTATTTAGGTTTTTAAATCTTTCATTTCCTCCCTTAAAATAGCAGCCCTAGTAGCATGTACTCATAGGCTGGTGAGTACGAAATGAGACAATGCATGCCAAGAACTTAGCAAAGAACAATTAAGATTTATCTGTTCTTCCTCTGTGACAAATACTCTGCCAAGTCCTTTTTGAATGTGCTATGCATTTTGCAAAACGATATCTAAATAAAAGAAATCATCAAATGTGTAATGTCTGCATATATTATATACATAATTTGAAAAGTATGTGACTAACTAAATATGGACCACTTCACAAATTTGCATATCATCCTCACACAGGGGCCACATGAACCTTCTCTGTATCATTCCAATTTTAGCCTATGGGTTGCTGGAGTTAGTAGGACTAACTCTAAGTAAAAACTAAAGAAATGAATGACGAAACTTGCTATTTTGTTTATTGTTTTTGGTGATTTTTAGCTTTCTCATGTTAACTTTGATAATTAAACTTTCTTGTCTACTACTTGGTATAATTCTCTCCTTTTGTTAACTGAACTCAGTAACACACATTCTCTATGGGAATGCATTCTCCAAAGCAGAACTGGTCCAAAGTATCTATTGCAAGGTCATTCATACTTGTATCCAGTTTTGTCCTATGAGAGTATGCAGCAGTCCAAGTGTTGCTTTTGTTTCACAGACCATTTAGAACAATTCAAAACCAACAAAATACCAACAGTTTTAAAGTAGGCTATTAGTAATGTAAAAATCAAACTACCTGCAGTGAAAAATTAGCTCACTCTCAATGAGCTAGCAAGAAAGAAATTTTGGACATCTCACAACTTTGTTTTGATAATTGAAAAATACACCAGAATTAGAATCCAGGTAAGTTTTTTTTTTTAATAGAAGTTTTAGGGTATTAAGCCCAATAGATAGGAGAATCAGGGGCTCCAAATATTCTTAAAATGTTGGTATTCATTTAAAGTAGGGTTAATTCAGAAGATATTTACTGGCACAATAAACACTGATATTCTCTGGGGTTCCAGTTATTCTTTTTTTTTTTTAAGATTTTATTTATTTATTTGAGAGAGAGAGAGAGCGAGCACGCAGAGAGGGAGAGGGAAAGGAAGAGGTAGAAGCAGGGTCCCTGCTGAGCAGAAAGCCTGATGCAGGGCTTGATCCCAGGACCTGAGATCATGACCTGAGCTAAAGGCAGACGCTTAACTGACTGAGTCACCCAGGTACCCCTTTGGTCATTCTTCTTATTCTAAACTTACTTGTAGACTAACAGAGCCTGATTTCCTGGTTTTATAAATAATTCATAAATCTATAACCTCAATTTTTCACCTCCAGTTCAGTTTCTCTTCTGTACCTTGTATCTAATAACCTACTCTGTCAAGAGTTTCATTCTTTTTAAGGAAGAAGTTTTCTGATAGCCTAGTTCCTATTAAGAATCAGAATTCTTGTCATTTAAATCTTTCCTAGGTGTCAGAAGAGACATCTGATCAGAAACAATTTGTTTTTAAAGTTTCAATCTAAATGAAGACTAGCTTTTTTAATGCTTTGTTAGAAAAGCACAAAATAGAGAATAACCCAGTATTTTGTTGTATTTTCACTTTCACTGGAAGTAAAGTTATCCTAATTTCAAATAACAAATAAGTCCTAGCACAATTAAATAATATTATGGCACTAAATTTATAGAACCATAGAGTAAAACTAATATGGAGGAAATTGCCAATAGAGATTCTGATTTGATTCTGATAGAGATATATTTCTGGATAATATCTATAGGTAAGCAGGGACTTCTTACATTAGTAAATTCAACATTTAATTCATTCAGCTAACATATTGTGTGAATCAATAAGGAGTAATTTGTTGAATGCATAATTCAATAAACAAATGCTTAATTTGAAATGGTAGGAACACAGAGAGGAATGAGTAGTATAGTCTAAGAAAGAGCAAGGTAACATCATACAATTATTGTTTTAACCTTGGCCCTAAATTTGATCTTTTCTTTAATCTGGCATTCTCTTCTCTATCTGCTCCCGGGAAACACAGGCCCAATCTGGGGACTCTGAAGCCTTAGAAGGAGATAGAACCACTCTATAGAAACAGCCTGGTTCTCAGGATGTCTGAGTGGAGTAGTGTTTCCTGGGGGGAATCCATGGTCAACTGTGAGGTGAATGAGAAAGAAACATGAATTACAATTAACCACTGGGATATTGGGTGAGCTGGATGGTACATCCATCCTATCTAGGCTCATACAGTTCCCTCAAAGTGTTGAGGTTAAGAGTAAATAAATATATTTAATGTTCCAGCACAGGTGATCATGTAGTGTAAATACAATCTCGAAAAATTCCCTTTACTTTATTTTCTATATCTTAGTGACATCTGTAAATCTGAAGTATATTGGACAATTTTTATTTATAATAATAAATAGCATTATTTACTTTGTGCCAGACACTGTACCAAGCACGAATGTATGTGTTTGTTTCTCTAACATCGTGAAATGATAACTGTCATCTCTCCTTCTTACTAATGAAGAAATGGGACATGTACTATAAGAAACAGTATATGCAATAGTTATTAAAATCAAGACCAGGGACGCCTGGGTTGCTCAGTTGGTTAAGCAGCTGCCTTCAGCTCAGGTCATGATCCCAGGGTCCTGGGATCGAGTCCCACATGGGGCTCCTTGCTCAGCAGGGAGCTTGCTTCTCCCTCTGCCTTTGCCTGCCACTCTGTCTGCCTGTGCTCACTCTCTCTGTCAAATAAATAAATAAAATCTAAAAAAAAAAAAAATAAATAAAATCAAGACCAGTGAAGACAACCAAAAATATGGTTATGGTTTATTAGAACAATATAAATTACCCAACTAATTAGAGAAATGCTTCTCTGAAATGATTCAACTCAAATCAGTCTTTAGACATAAAAGTCACAATAAATCAGTTTCTCGTATGTAATTATAATGAAAAGTAAATCATTTCCTTAATGACCAAACTTGGGGAAAAACACAAAATACCATGTCAACAAATACAAATAAAAAAATTAGAAATGTATCAAGTGAGATACTATATGCTAAATTTTTAGATTATACTCAAGCTTCTGGGGAAAGTACATTTATTGGGATGTATGTGATGAAATCAGCAAAATACACTTTAGGAATCAACCTAGCTTCTCCTCACTAATGGAGTTGTAAAATTTGAATTCTTTCTTGTGAAAAGCTTCTTACAACAATGATGTACTATCAAATAAGGAATGATACTGCTTGTTAGAGCAGACAGTCTCCTTTAATAAGCTTATTTATCAGATGTCAAGAATAATGGGTCCAACTTTATTAATTTTACTTTTTGTAAAGATTTATTTATTTGGGAGAGAGAGAGATGAGAGGGAGAGGTAAAAGGAGAGGGAGAGAGAGCCTCAAGCAGACTCCCTGTTGAGGATGGAGTCCCACTCAAGGCTTGATCTTGTGACCCTGAGATCATGACCTGAGCAGAAAATGAATGGGACACTTAACCAACTGTGTCACCCACGTGCCCTTATTAATTTTAATTTTAAAAAAAGTATGAGAAACAATAAGTTATAGTAAAAGGCTTCACTCCCCATAGTATTCTCAAACACAAACACAATTAGAAAAGAACCTATAACAGGCTTTCATTTGAATTTTATTTGTTTAAAGATGTACACTACTAATTATGTTAATGCTATTCTTGGGAGCTAGTTAAAAGGCTGTGGTTTTTTTCTTTTCTTCCCCTGATATTATTTAAAAAAGAAGTAGGGATATTGAAAAGAGGCCATAGAAAGGCAGGAGATACAGTTTTTTTCTAAATATTTCTCTTTAAGTTCCAGATCAATAAATTTATTCTGTCAAAATTTTAAAGTTTTTATTTTTATAATTTTTTAAGTGTATCAGTAATAAATAATGAATAACTTCCAATTGCAAAACATACATGTTTTTTAGTTATTTATTCACCCACCCATACTTTCATTCATTCAAAAAAAATGTTATTTAGTACCCACTACTAAGTGCTAGATACTGTTCTGGTCACTGATATAATGAGTTAGGGAGGTATCTAGAAACAGATTTTTTACTAGTGTTTAATGACTAACAATATAATTGCACATCAACTATGTGACTATGTAGCAAATGTATTTAATATAATTTTTAATGTAATATTTTTAAAGGAAAAACAGCTATTATCCAGTTTCTTCAATGCCAGAAGGATGTCTTACTAATAAGATTTATACCTGTTGAGCCAAGCAGAATAGCAGATACTTTAATAAGCAGATACTCAGTAACAAACAAATGAGTCAGTGAATCAATATGAAAGAATGAACATTAAGACTAGTGCCATGCTAATGGAGCTTCCAGAAATTTATATGAGACTATAGTATTCTTTTTAGTATAAAAAAAACGGTATTTCCTTCTCAAACTAAGGGAAGACACAATCCTATTCCTTATTGATATCTGGTAAAACTATGGTCTTTTCTAGTATTTATTTATATAGGCTCACCTTCCAAATGTGCTGTTTGGTGTCACATGGGAAACATTTATCTTCACATGCTTCTAAATCTCTCTTATATGATTCATACTGAATTTCAGTCCAACCACCTTTAAAAAAATAAAAACAAATATTCCCTAAGGTGCTCGAGCTCATGAGTTCCAATATACCATATAAACTGTAATAAACCATATGCTGCAGCAGTCTAGAATAAATAGCTCTTTTAAAAAACTAAGCTGCCAACAAAATTGAGGTTCCATTTTTAAATGATTTTCTGCAAAGTAAACATTTTTCAAGCTTGATCGTTGTGTCATTTTTCACTGGCCTTTTTCAAGCTAGAAACAATCTGCACATGTTCTTTTAGTAAAGAAGGGTTTAATACACCACTGTGTCACCAAGTCCCAGTGAGCTAATTTGTTCTAAAGACAACATTACTACATCAATACAACGCAGCTTAACCTTCAACTCACCTTATTCTGTTTGCTTTCCACATCCCAGCTGAGGCTCTCAGCCAAAATGTTCCCTCCATTCTGGGTTCATTTCTCTCTAGGTGGAAAGTATGTGCATGTAAACTATGCTGCTTTTGTATATCAGAGAAAAGGCAACATTCACACAACCCAAAAATCACACACACATACACATGCACACACATGTATACACACTCCTTGTTCCCTATCTTATAAAACATGGAATCCCTTCAGGGAGGCAGAATGCTTAAGACAGGATTCCATCTTCAAGGGAAGTCCCCAAAGAGAAATTGTGAAAACCCAGAACAAGCCCAAATCCACAGCTTCTTTGTGTTTTGGCTCCAGTTTGTTTATTTCTTCTTTTTTAAGGTCTCTTGCTCTGACATCCTTTTTTACATGAGCAGATGATGACAGTTCTTGGTGAAACTCCCATGAAACTAGTTCTTATCTTAATTTTGCCCATTATTTCTCCCTAGCTCTTCTTTCCCAGATTCAAAATCTGGGAAATCTTCATGTATTGGATTCTGAAATTTAATTGATTTGTCTGCATTCAAAAATGGTAAGAACTAGATTCTTGTCTGTGCTAAGGTGATGTTATTTTCCAATTTTTCCTTTGAAAAATCATAAAACATCAGCACGTTGGAACAGTTTTGAAAAAATTATTCAGATTGCATGCTAGGTAGACCATTTGAAAAAAGTTCTCAGGTTTGTTTTTCTTTTGTTTCTTTACAAACAATAAAAATTCTACTTAGAAATTGTACAGTGGAAAAAAGAATGTTCTACATTTTGTTTTAAAGGTTCAATTTAATTAAAGGTTTGCTGACTTCAGGTTAAATCTCACCATCTCAGATAACCATATACAGCCAAAGACCTGATACTCAACTTTCAGGTAGAAAAGGGGAAGAGGCTAGAAAGAATATGAGCCAAAATGAGCTTGATAAATGAAGAATCACGAAGAATATCTCTTATCTTCAGGAGTACAGCTTTCCCTACAAATTTTATCTCAAGCCTGAAAAACAACTCATGGATAGTAGAAACATTTTTGTTAGGGAAAAGTGTCATAGTTTTAGCATAAGATACAACTGTTTTCTCACCACCATTTTAATTTAAAAATGTCTCAAAGCCAATGCATTCTTCAAGTCTAGCACATGATGAAGTCCTTGTTGATGTTTTGCAAACAGGCAATTGTAAAATGTCTTCCCTATAGTTTTATCTAATTAGATGATCGATAGATGAGCTACAGAATCCAATTTCTAAAGTTTTTAAGATTACAAACAAGAGTTAGGTTAGGTTCAGGGCAATTAACTACTTATATTTTATTGAGTTCTAATTCCTTGAGAATTGACAATATAGATATTACCAATGCTAAAGTACTTTTGGAGAAAAAAAGGGAGACATCTGATATTACCAGTTGAATTGTGCCCTCCCAAAATTCATGTTGAAGTCATAACCACCGGTATCACAAAATGTGACTTTATGTGGAGACAGAATCTTTATAGAGGTGATTAAATAAAATGAGATCATTGAGATGGGCCCTAATCTAATCTAATCTAATTGGTATCCTTACAGAAAGAGGAAATTTGGACACAGACATGAACACAGGGAGAACACCATGAGAACATGAAGGCAGAGATCTACAAGCAAGGAACACCAAAATTGACAACAAACCACCAGAACTAGGGGAGAAGCATGGAACTGATCATCCCTCACCACCCTCTGTAGAAACCAATCAGGCCGACACCTTCATCTTGGAATTCCAGCCTCCGGAACTGTGAGACAATAAAAATCTCTGTTGTTTGAGTTGTGTTACTTTGTTAGGGCAGCATGAGCAACTTCTATGTTTGGTAAAGGTCATCTCAGTTTTTGGATACTTTCCCAACTCTCAATGTCTGAATGAATTGAAGTTTAAACATCTAAGTCGGTGATTTTATATACTTATTTTGCTTCAAAGCTATCAATGTAGGCTTTTCAAAACACAAATGCTCAGGAAAAACCTCAAAACCTACTGACTTACAATCACTAATATGGGGCTTAGAAATCGATACTTATAAAAAGTTCCATAGAGCTTTTGATGGATCCCTTGTTTTGAGAGCCACTGGTCTAAAATATGGGTAGATCCCACAGTTCTGGCAGTGTTGATTCATTTCTTATTTTGGAGGAGGAGGGTGCTCTGGTTTGGTTGGCCACAGGAGCTTCATGGAAGTGACTTCAACTTTGGCCACACATTACAGTTATCTGAGGAACTTTAAAAAAGCACAATTGCAGGTTGTACCCAGATAGGGAAAAAAAAAAAAAAGGATACAGACATTATATATATATTTTTTTGAACTTCCATGTGGTTACAATTTATACTCAAAACTGAGAACCTCAGGTTTAACTTTAAGAAGTACAAGTTGTGAGCAATGACTAATAAGCTAATTAGCATTTCCAAAGATCAGATAACTCTAGGTAACCCAAATAAATAACTAATGTTTAACCTCAGAATTTACTCAACTAATACTTTTCTCTTTTGTTCTCCACTTCTCTCTCTTTGTGTATCTTCCCTTGATTTCTTTCTTGCCAGTCTACTTTATCTTTCTTGGTCACTCAATTCCCTTCTTTCTCAAACCATCTGATCTCTTCTTTAATGTTGACTTGGAAAAACATGAAACTGGAATCAGAAACATGTATCATATTGCTGGGTCAAATTTTGTCCCTGAGCTGGAAATTTTGGAAATTGTTTGAGCTGAAATATATCATATTTTCTTAAGAAATAACATCATCTAAGTCAACATGCTTTTTCACATGTTTTCTTAAATATACTCACTTCTCATCTCCAGCCTGCCTTGCAATGAGTGATGGTGGATACTCTCTATCCTTAGGCTGCTTCAGAATACTGTTGGATTGAACATCAGGTCTCTGATATTAAAGAGCTTAAAGACAATGATATTAAGGACAATGTTTTTCCATTCCTAGGTTTATTTCCCTGGTGCAGCTCTGAAGAACTTGGAAGACTTCCTGTGGAGCATGACAGCAGCTGCTAGAAGGAAGCAGGAAAGTACCATAGTTGCACTCAGAAAAGGTGTTGAAAGGATAACAATGAGTTGTCTCACCACTGACGAAACTTTGAATGGTGCCAGGAGTTAAGAACTGCCAGCAAAAGTTATGACTGTGCAGATAAACTTCTTTTGGGTTGAGTTTCATTCCCTGGGATCCTCTTCTAGGAAAACCTGAGTCCTCATTTTCTTAGGACTGATTTTGTTTTGCTCGTACTACCATTTTGTAAACGATCTGTGTTACTCAGGTCCTTGCTATATCACAGAAGTCACTCGCTAGTCACTCCAGAGAATATACTGCAGACGTGAGACATCAAATCCATTCATCACAAAGCAAACCAGTATTAACTGTACATGAAGCCAAGCAGAGAAAATGGGCCATGTGTTTGTCACCCATTGTAAATTTTTTTCTTTGGTCTTTTTTTTCTTTCCTGCACCACACTCCACTTTCTCCTCCTTTTCTTCTTTTGTCCTCCCAATTATAGTAAAGAATGTAGTTTTAAAACCGTCTCCTGTTCCATGGAACTGTATGCACAAACAAATCGAATTTCATTATAATGTTTTTCAAAAGTTGGCCATCTAGAAGTGCCTATTGGAGCACAGGACTAGAAAACACTGGCCCAAATGATACCCATATAATTAGCAAACCACAGTTTCAAAAGTTCACCAAGAAATCAGATTTTCATTTATAATGACTAGTTGTTTTGGTGTGTTTTGGATAGTCATGGTTTATTTTGCAGTAAAAAATGCCTACTTGCTTTGTAAAAGTTTTGGATGCTTTTTCCTTCCTGCTTCATAAGTGCTGTAGCTGTTTATCTTTAAGCTTTGTGATTAAAAAGAGAACACAGAGCTGCGAATCTGAAAATAAAAAAGTCAACAACTCACTCAACTATTAAATGATGACATTATCTTTAATAAAAAGGCCTTTGTAAAAACATAGGGAACCACCCTCTCCCTGCCTTGCTTCCCTCAAACATACAGACACAGACACATAGCCACCATTCTTATCGGGCTCACTAGCCCTATTAGTTCCTTAAGGCTGCTAAGTACTGTAAGTACTTTGTCCTGGCAAGTACAAAGTACTCAAACCTGAGTGGCTTAAAAGATAAATAAATAAATAAATAAAGATTAATAATAAAATAAAATAAATAAAGATTACTAATAAAATAAATAAAAGATTATTGTCTCACAGGAGTCTGAAAGCAAGTTGTCAACAGGATTGGTTTCTTCTGAGGGCTCTGTGGGAGAATCTGTTCCATGACTCTCTCCTAGCTCATGATGATTGCCAGTAGTCCTTGGTTCCTGGTTAATAGATGTGTCACTCCAATCTCTGCCTCCATCTTCATTTGGTATTCTACCTGTTATTCCCTGTATCCAAATTTCCCTCTCCTTGTGATGACACCAGCCATATTGGATTAGGGCCCACCTGAATGACTTCATCTTCACTTGATTACATCTTCAAAACTCTTTCCAAATAAGGTCATATTTCCAAGTCCCAAGATAGGGCTTTTACATATGTTTTTGAGGGGCCCAATTCAATTAACAATAGTGGGTCATAGGAACATTCCATATATGTCCTTATACAATGGTTAAATTTCAATGTTAGAAAAATAGATTTTTTGACAAAGAAAACTGTGAGTATGCATTCAGCATGCATGTTATATGTTTATAATCTATTGCTGCCTATTTAAAAATTACTCAGTGTTATTTTGGTTCTAATTCTAGTTCTCACTTTCTACAAATTCTATCTTTATTATTTATTTTTACAGAGATGGAATTCAGGCTTTCTTCTCTATTTAGATCTTAATCTTTTATTTTGGAAATTTTTAACTTATACAAAAGTAGAGAAAATAATGTGAAGAAAGTACATACATCTACCATCCAACTTAACATGTCTGATCCCGATGTTTTGACACATCATACCCACTCCACACATCCATCCATATTATTTTGAAGAAATGCATATTATTTTGAAGAAACATCATATCATTTTATCCATAATATTCCAAAATGTGTCTCCAAATATTAACTGTAGTTACAATGTCCCTATTTATTAATATTATTGGCCAGTGCTCAAATTTTCTTATACATTTTCATTACAGTTTGCTAAAATCAGTGTAAAAATACACTAACATTGTAATTAGTTGATATTTCTTTTAGATCTCTTTTAATTTGTGTGTTTTATTTCCTCTGTTTTATATAAATTTGAAAAGATACCAGGTCATTTTTGCAATAGTGCTGGTCTGAATGAGATAAGAAGATTGACTCAGAATGACAATGACACACAGATTCCTTGGGCTAAACTGAAGAGCATGCTCAGTGATGTAATTGATTTACAGTCTGGCACAAGCTCTTTATCTCATTATGGATTTGTAACAATTCCCAAACCTTTCACTTTGGACACCACATTTTGAGAAGCACTGTTTTAGAGTATATCACCATCTGCATGTTGTTTTCTGAATCTTCAGAATGTCATGTAGCATATTCCCTTGTCTCCCCTATTTCATGTAGACTGGAAGGTCCTCTAATGCCTCGATCAGATTGAGAATTAATTTTTTGGCAGGATAGCTTCCTAGGTGGTGCTATATGTTTCCAACAGCAGGCATGAATGTCTGGTTATCTCAGTATTTGTGGTGTTAACTGCATTTAGTAATTACTTCTTAGATTTATTAGTTCACAAGTAATGGCAAAATAATAGTCTTATTCTACCATTCTTTTTCCATACATTAGTTGGGATGGTTCTATATTTAGAAACTTCTTTTAATCCACTTATGGGTTTACTTTGAGATATAGTTCATATAGGAAAGGCAGGATAAACCTTTGTTTCTCCTTACTACCAGTTCTAAAAATACTGAGGTGTTTTACTCAATATCCTCTAAAGGTGACCTATGAAGGCAATAATGGATGTGGATGTGTCTACGTGTGTGGTAAATTATGGATTTTAAACATGTGTTTCAAGGCACTGCTATGGTTGCTCCACTCTTCCATCTTTGGCTGGTGGGAGCCTCTTTGACTTGATCCTCAGTCCTTTTGATATCCCCTTAAATAATACATTTCTTGATTTCTCATGTGACTCAATGACCCAGGTTCATTGGTGTATCTGTTGGGGATGACCTGAAATCAGCCTTGGTGCTTTCATGGCCTCTGTTTTTTGACTCCCTCTCTCTTTTCTTTAAAGATTTACTTACTTATTTTGGAGAGAGAGTGAGAGAGATTGGGGGGAAACATAGAGGGGGAGGGAGAGAGAGAGAGAGAATCTTAAGTAGGCTCCGAGCTCAGTGTGGAGCCCAACACAGGGCTCAAACTCATGACCCTGAGATGATGACCTGAGCCAAAACCAAGAGTTGGATTATCAACCAACTGTGTCACCCAGGTGCTCCTTAACTCTATTTTTATAGGACTAGTCTGGGATTCAACTGTTCATTAGATAGTGTTTACAATCTCTTACTATATTTTATGAAAGGCTTTTTTTTTTTATTATGAAATAAAGATTATCATAGATGCAACAGAGCCCTTTTGGTCTTCAAGTTACTCGGATAAAACCCAGATGGTTGGTCATAATTACCACAATAAAATTTAACTTTAAAATTTAATAAAGGGAACTTAATGATAAAGTTGCTATCATCCCTAAGAGGACATTTTGGATCCTATGAGATTCAATTCTCTTTAGCTATGACAGTAGATCCAACTATAAATTCCCCTACAGGGATTTAGCCAACAATCTTTTAAAAAACTAGTTGAGCCCAGTTTTGTTGTTGGTTTCTTCTTTTTTTTCTTTTTTGTTTTGTTTTTGTTTTTGGTATTGTTTTGTTTTTGAATCACAATATGGAGGGAGTCTTAGAAGGTCACGGTTTCAAATGATGTTAGTTCCAGACTCATCCATTTATTTATTCTTTCAACATATTTATTGCACACTGCTTAAGTATATAGAGGACTGGAGATTCAGAGATGAAGAAGAAGATAAGAAACTGCCATCAAATTACTTATAATGCATGGGGAGATTAAATTTCAAACAGTATCTACGATTTACACAACACAATTTAAGCAACATAAGGGAAAAATTAAATGTATTTATTCTTTGGTTCTTAGTCGAAAGGGTAATTCAAATGCATGATAAATTACAATTTTCTTATTTTTCATTGTTGATGATAGATTATAGAAAAAATAAGATTAATAAAAAGAAGTGTATTTAATGGAAACGGTAAAACTTCGAGTTAGAGAGAGAAAAATTGAGGCTTTATCTGCTAAAACTTTGAGACCTTTAAATGCAAAGTGCCAGACATCTGGTTACTACAGCCTGAGGGCCATAGCAATAAGCAGGCAAGAAAAAGGACTATGTCATTCTTACAAATCCTGACCTCAGACTTGACATAAAGCCAAAGCATTTTAGTGCTTGGCAATGTTACTTTATTGACACATGTCAAATAATTCTAATTTATGGCCATATAATCCTACATCTTGAGGTTCAGCTTTGCAACACACAATGGAATTCAATACAATGATAATGTTAATATTAGAGCCAAGTAAAATGAGAACTCAACTTTTATGTTGAGTTTCAGGAGTAACAAGGAGAATCATAAAGTGCTTAAATGTTTTGGTTGCTTTACTAATTCTGTGGCCTGTGAATGTATTTATATCCTTAGTGGGTTATCTTTTTTTTTTTTACATTAACTAGCATATGATACAACTTAATTTAGTAGATTATGAATATAAAACATGTCATATGCAAAAAGCTGATTAAAAAATCCATAGAAAGAATTCCCAGTAAGTGTCCAATTTTTTTGAAATTTATTTTATTTATTTTTAATTTTTTTGAGGGTCCAATCTTTTTGAAACAGTTACTTATAATTTTGGTAGATGAATATCTTATTTTGAAGGTATCTCAGAAAAATATTCTCAATTTCACTGTTATCTTTGCCAGTATTAAATATCTTTATTGTTGGCCATTCTCTCATTTATTTTCACATATCGAACAGTTTTCCATTTAAACAAATAATTTAATAATTTTTTATTTGTTACCAAAATTGGGTTAAAAGTCAAGCAGTTTTCCATTTAAAAGAATAAATTTTTATTTGTTATTAAAATTGGGTTAAAAGTACACAAAATGAACTATAGATTGATCTTATCAATAGCAATGTAAAAATTTTAAGATAAAAATAGCAAACAGAATCTAATAGCGCATTAAAAAAAGAGTTGTGTTTACTTCAAGATTGCAAGTATGGTTCAATATTAGGAAAATTCTTCAGTCTGATTCACCATATTATTAGTTCTATTGAGGAAAACCACTTATCAAATCTATAGATACAGGGAAAGTATTCAAGAATATTCCTTCCTTGACATTATAATATATATATCTCAATCCCCAAGCTAGCATTTTACATAATTTGGAAAAACTAGACCTATTCCTGCTAAAGACAAGGATAAAACAAGGAAACTTACAATGCATTGGAAATATGAAACAATGCAGTCAGAATGAAAATTGTATTTAAAATAGTAACCCTAAAGGTATATCTTTTGAGTTACTACTTTAAATATCATCTTCTTTTTCACTATTTCTTCAACTGATTGGGTGTGTGTGTGTATGTGTGTGTATAGTTGTGCACTTGTGTGTGTGTATGAATGCGTGAGATAATACAGAGACAACAGATTATGAAGAATGTTCATTAACCCATTAATAGTGATTATTTCTGATACATCTGAAGGGATATTTCAGAAAAAATTTGACTTTTTTCTTTATACTTTCCTGAATATTACTTAAATCTTATTTTACAGTCAATACATCATTTTTAATTTTTAAACTTATTTATAAAAAGCAATTATTCTTTAAAGATCTGTCAGAGTGGAATAATATAACATAGATAATGACCAGGATTTGAGGTCAAATTACCTTGGCCACAAAATATGATATGATATAATATAGGTATCTGGCATCCCATAACTTATGCTCGAAGTCTTTTAGTCATTTCAAAATTTCAAGGCAGTAAAAATTACTTAATTTTTATTCACTTTAATAGATACTGACTGTCTTTAATATTAGATTAAATATAGAAAAAGGAATAGACACTGGCTCTCCACTCTCAGTTTCAGCACACCATTCCTTTTTAAGTTCTTTTTAAAATTTTACCTAAGAAAAATGTAAGCTATATATTAAGGAGGACATAGGATCCAATTACTGATGACTAAAATCTTTCTCCTAGTCTAATTTTACATGTGTTTTAACAGGATGTTTTAATTTTAATCATTTAAAAATCTTCCAAATTGTAGGAAAGAATGGGCTCCTTCAAACATGATATAGTTTTTCCATAAATAAATAATTCTACTTATTAAATATGTATTTGTTGAATTTCCACTGTCTCAGGCACTGTTTTATGCTTCAGGGTTCCATGATTATTAAAAAGTAAGGTTCTGCACTAAAGGGACTAAACGGGAGACTCACACGTAAACAAATAGATGACATGAAGTACTTGGGGACACAAAAGAAGGAGAGGTTTTATATTGGAGATGTGGGCAGGAATAAGATAAGATTCAACAAAGAAATAAAGATTGAGTTTATTTTTAAAAGCTGAATGTGGTTTTCAAGCAAATATCAGAGTAAGTTGTATGTGCGATTAATGGAAATAAAGAATCAAGAGTTGAGCATGATTGGATATTGGATATTGGAAGTAAATAGAGGACAGGAAGAGATGGCTCAACATAGGCAAGAAGCAAGGCCTCATTATGAATGGGCTTGTCATGTGAAGAGTCCATCGGTACTGACCCCAATTTCTGGCTAGAATGAGCTCCTCTTAACGTCTTCAATGGTGAACTGCTAGTATAGATTTCAAGATTCTAGTGAAAAATCAATTCTTCTTTGAAGCCACTCTGGTTTAGCACTTATGACAAAGCATTTACACATAAACACTTGTTAGATGACTAAAACCCAGGTGAATAAGGTGAGTTGGATTATTATGGGGATGTCAGAAATAAAACCTCATGTGTTAGAATAGGCCATATCCTTGGTATAAGAGGATATGCTGATTTTGAGCAACTGAATTTCACTAGTACTTTCATTAAGTAGGTTATGATTGAATGATGTTTAGAAAGACATTTGTTTCCCACCTGCTTTTACTCTTTAAAGATCTATTTTTCTTGGCAGTGTCACACCTGGAGGTTTGGCTCCATATGAAGTTTGCATTTCCATTAGTTCTGAAAAAATATAGTCAAGGTTTAACACACGCTTAACTTTTAGTTAAGTTTGCTCTTTTTATGGGCCCCAAGCACAGGTGTATTCAGCTTTCATTGGTCATTATGTTATGACATTATGTTATTTTAAGCAACGATACTGATTTTGCTGAAAACATGTTAAATATGTGTAGAAATGGTTTTACAAAGGTTTGTTTCTCACTGAGATTATTCAAGTGTTAGAATAACCAAGTTAGCTATGTTCTAATAACCTAGTAATTCATAAGAGTTATTTATGGTATTATCTATTCTGTCCCTGGGAGCGTTTAATTTATAGCATTTCTGTCATGCAAACAAAAATGAACAAATACACAAACAGAAACTTAGTAGAACCAGCTACAACACATAGACTTTTGTTAAAGTTATTACTTTATCAGAAGAATTTGACTTGTTATTTATTTAGTAGCTATCATTCAGCTGACATACTGTGCCAACATCATGGTAGGCACTTAATAATGTAATAAAAGTGTATGGAACTGAGCTGAAATATTAGGCATTATGGAAACTATGAAGAAATTAAATAAGAAGTCCACTCTCAAGGAATGAAACATATATTTAGAGATCTTACACAGAGACAGCAGAGGTTTATAGAGACAGAGATTTTAAAGACTCTTTTCCAAAGTCTTCATTTCAATGTTGAAGAAGCACAGGCCCTAAGGGAAGAAGTGACTGGTCTAGAATGCACCGTGGGGCCTCTAGAGAAAGAGGCTCAAGGGGCAAGTGGGGTCACGTTGAGGGCAAATAAAAAATCAACTGATTTATCTTAAAATATACATGGAGATGACTAGCCAAGGAGAGTAGAGAACAATATTTGTAATATGTGGGGAGGACATAGTCTTGTAGCCCAGGCATCGGCTGCACTATGACTAGCTGTCCTCATCTCCATATCCTTTACCTGTTGTCCCAGCTCCTGTGAGAAACACAGTCCATTCACTAGTGTCCCCCCAAATCCATGCAGAGCTTGTAGGACATCTTCAGGAGCTTTACTAAAGATCTAAATGGTTGTGCATTGGAAACCAAAGCTCATAATTGATGGTGCCTGCTCTCTCTCTCTCTGGCTCCATTCCCTTTTGTCTTTCCCTCATATTTTTTCCATTTTATCTTGGGACAAAAACTGATGATAGCAATCTTTATCTCTGTGAGGTGGAATTTTAGTAATTTTAGAAACCTAAAAAAAATTACTGTAGTCTCTCAACTTATATAATGTTTATATTATTTTATAAATAGACAAAAATCAAAACAGTAAGCCATCATACTGAAAACAAAATGCAATTAAATTTGATGTAATTAGCCTATGGACCATAACCAAATGATGTTCGGTTTTTTAAAAATAACATGATAGATCCAATTGATCTTCTTTTGATTAAAAAAAGTTAAGATCAAAGAATGGAATACTTTATTGTTAAAAATTCCTCAAATTTACTGACTCATACATTTGTTTTATTTTATAATCATTTATTTTTATTGCTGTGATTTCTTCCTTGTATATATTTTGGCAAGGGAAAATACAAAATGGAAAATAAATTATAAGCCATTAAATATCATGGTCTGGCAATTATTTCTAAATTTTACTTTTCAGCTATTTTTCACGTGTAAATTATCTTAGCCCAAATAATGTCTGATATTAAGCTGTGAGGTATTTCCATTTTATCTTTTGGTAAACTGGAATAGAGAACAACTGAGTGACTTGCTTTATTTAAAGGTATGATCAAGGGCACCTGGACGGCTCAGTTGGTTAAGTATCTGACTTCAGCTCAGGTCATGATCTCAGGGTCCAGGGGTTGAGCCCCCTCCTGGAGTCCCGGGTCCAGCTGTTCTCAGCAGGGAGTCTGCTTTTCCCTCTCCACCAGCCCCTCTCCCCAGTTCATGCTCTCTCTCAATATCTGTTTCTCAAATAAATAAAATCTTATAAAAGAATCTTTAAAATAAGTAAGCAAATAAGTAAACAAATAAATAAATAAATAAATGTATGACCAAACACAAAAATTTTGGCATGGTGATGAAGTAGCATTCTTGTCTTAAGCAACAGGAAATCCATCTAACCGGCCTCTCCCATCTATGTGAATGACCCAGCTAAGCACTGTGCTCTTCTGGAAGCATAGCTCATGATCACACAAGTGGGTATGCTCTCCCTCCTGTCTTTCCTGTGACCTGATGTTGATGCAGTAGGACATGCAGTAGGATGCATTTTAAAATTCAAATTATCTGTTAGTGGCTCATGAAATTAGTTTCATAGCCTGCAATAAGAATTATTTTTTAAAGAAAGCCCATACAATGATATCAGTTTTCCTAAATATGTCCAATGAACTTGAAGGTTCACACATAAAACGATCTTTTACAACTATCTACCTGTATGAGTCAGCTGAGGCTGTCATAATAAATTGCCACACATTAGGTTATTTAAATAACAGGGATCTATTTTCTTATAGTGCTGGAGGCTAGAGTCCAAGAGAAAGGTGGCAGGGATGGTTTCTCCTGAGGCCTCTTTCCTTAGCTTGCAGACAGATGCCTTTTCGTTCTGTCTCCACATGGCCTTCTTCTTCCTTGTGTACATTCATCTTTGGTTCTCATCTTTTTATAAGGCCACTGGTTCTATTGGATTAGGGTCCTGGCCTTATGACTTCATTGAACACCAATTACCTCTTTAAAGATCGTATCTCCAAATGCAGCCACAAAGGGGTTTAGAACTTCAATATATAAATGGGGGGGAGGGAGGGGACACACTATTTAGTCCATAAACCAATCCGACTTGTTCTTTACCTAAACTCCCACCATTTTTTAAATTAATTATTTATTTATTTGTTTATAAAAGATTTTATATATTCATTTGACAGACAGAGATCACAAGTAGGCAGAGAGTGGAGGAAGCAGATTCCCTGTTGAGCAGAGAGCCGGATGCAGGGCTTGATCCCAGGACTCTGGGATCATGACCTGAGCTGAAGGCAGAGGCTTTAACGCACTGAGACACCCAGGCGCCCCTCCCACCACTGTTTTTAATGTGAATGTCAGGACCACAGGTATCTTCTCCCATGAAACAGAAAAATACCTGACTCAAGATTAATACAGAAAGAAATTAGATGAAAAGTGCCAGTGGAATTAAAACCAGTGAACCAGAATTAACTAGATGAAAATGTAACAATGCAAGTTAAATAAATTTTAAGATAATTAAGCAACAAGTTTTCTTTTGATTGTTTTGAACTCTGTATTCTTCCACTGGATAAAGTATCTGCAAATTATTGAATTTAAATTTAAAAATTACACTTAAAATTATTAGCTAGATTATAAAGTAAAAAGTTATTTTTGTATTCTAAAAACAGAATTAAACACAGGTGGCACCTAATTATCTTACTTATTTTCCATGAAGAATAATCACAAAGTTTTCTTTTTTTTTCTTTTCTTCTTTTTTTTAAAGATAGCCCTCAGATTTCTCTATGATGTGGTTTTATGGAATAGCCATGATAGTAAACCAACACATCCATGAAATACAAAAAGTATTCCTAGATATTATAGGAACTGAATGGTAATAAATACAACCTAATCAAACAATGGCAAAATAAGAAATTATTTAACAAATGGCAAGGGAAAATTGACTATTTAAAGAACATATACATACAAATAAATCCTAGTGAATTTAGAAATTGAATATAAATGAAATAGTAAAATATAGAAGAAAACATGAGCAAACACATTTAATTTTAGAATATAGAAAGACTTCTAAACATAAAAACATAAAATATTGCCAAGGAAAAGGTTAATAAATGCCACTATATAAAAGTGAAATATTTTTATATTCAAAGCCAAATTAAGTTGTTGAGAGTGAACTGAAAAATTGCCTCTATTTCTTTCCAATATCCACTGAAATGACATAGATGCTAAAGAAAAAAAAAAAGTGAACTCATAAGGAAAGGGAGAAGAGAAGTGAAGATCACAGATATGTAACTCAAAAGTATGGATCAAAAGGACTGTTGGCAACTGATTTAGCAAATGGAGAGAGAACTCTGTCAGCAGCAAGGAAAGCTGAGAAGCAACTTGATTTGCGCTGCAGACTCCCCCAAAACGCAGGTATCAGTACCAGGTACCTCTGGAAGTGAGAGTGAGTTTGGAGCTAAAAATAAAGGGATGGTGTGAGATTCTGTTTAGAAAGAAGTTATCCCCAACCCTAATTAATGTCACTATAAAAAGCAGCTGGGGGAATTTCTCCTTTTCTACCTGGCAGAAAACCAGAGGCATTCTCTGAAGAGAGCAAAACATGTTCTTTAGATTGGAGGGCACAAGATACAGTAGTAGGCAAGATTATTATGAAGAACCAGATTAAGGAAAGTATACAGATTGAACGCTAAGAAACCACTCCCTTGCTCATTGTTGGAGTCAGTCCACAGAGTTTTGGCAGCCAGATTTATACCTTCCAGGCAGAAGAGTAGAAGATTCTTTTCTGTGGCATATTGAACAGCCCCAAATAAACCTAAAATGCATCATGGTTCCCCCATTGAAACAACATCAACAGCTACAAAAACCGCCCAGTACCGTAGCCTGTAGTGAAGCCTACAGGTGATAGCCCAAGGCACAGAAGGATTGTTGTCAGTGCTTTGGCACTTCCTCTTACAATAACAGAAAACCAGTAAAAACTAGACATGTCAAAAAAAGTCTAACATGAAATATAAAAAGAAAAAGACCTACTCGAAAACAACAAAGATAATGCAAGGACATAGAAACTTAAAAAATTTATAACGTTCTCAGAGGAATAAAAGACATGCAGCATCCATGTTACATCAATGGGATTATATATTAAAATTCTACTTTTAAAAGGGGACCACTCCATGGGGCATATGCCTTAGGCTCAGGTCATGATCCCAGGATCCTGGGATGAAGCCCCTCATCGGGCTCCCTGCTCAGCGGGGAGATGGCTTCTCCCTCTCCTACTCCCCCTGCTTGTGTTCCCTCTCTCGCTCTCTCTCTCTGTGTCAAAAAAATAAATAAAATCTTAAAAAAATAAAAAAAAATCTTAAAATACTATAGGACTGAGTACTGGACAAATAAACTAATATTAAAAAAATAAAAATAAATAAAAGGGGACCACTCCAGAAACAAAAAAATATGTATAAATATAATAGCATTTTTTTAAAGGAAGAAGGTTATATATGAGAAAGTCTTGCAGAAGGTAGAAAAGAAAGATAAATGATGGAACACAAGAAGTAAAATGTAGGAGGGGCACCTGGGTCGCTCAGTGGGTTAAGCCTCTCTGCCTTCGGCTCAGGTCATGATCTCAGGGTCCTGGGATCAAGCCCCGCATCGGGCTCTCTACTCAGTGGGGAGCCTGCTTCCCCCTCTCTCTCTGCTTGCCCCTCTGCCTACCTGTGATTGCTCTTTCTGTCAAATAAATAAATTAAAAATCTTAAAAAAAATAGGAGTAAAATGTAAGAAAATCAATGTATTAGTCCAGAAAGCTTGATATCTAAATAGTAGGTACTAAAGAAAAAAAGTAAAAGGAAAGAACACAGAAGGATAAATAAAAAACATTTCAAGAAAATTTCCCTAACTGAAGGACAAGAGTGTCCATTTTGAAAGGGTACATTAAATGCTCATTACAAATGGTTAACATGGAAACATATCAAGATACAATATCATAAAATTTCAGAAGCACTAACGACTGAGAGAAAAATCCTGAAAACTTCCAGAAAGAAAAACAAAAATTCAGATTATATTCAAAGGATAAATTTGGAATGAAAAGAGACCCTCAACAGTAACCCCCACAGCTAGACGAAAAAAGAACAATGCTTTCGAAATCATGGGGAAAATTCTAATTGCAATTTGCTGATTGTGGGACTATTTTCTTTTATTTCATTAGGGAGTCCAGAATGGCATGGCATTATCTTCAACTTTTTTTTTTTTTTTTTTAGACTGGTCAAGATTTCATGGAAAAGAATTGTCTGATCTGCCTGGAGAGTACAACCTGGTAGCCAGAATTCTGCGAGTTGAATCCAGAAAATGAGGGTGCATGGTGATATCTCATCATTGAGTTGAAAAGCCTTCATATAGCAACACTATCAGTAAAGTGTGAGAGAAGGATGAAAATAATCTCAGGCAACATTTTAAGGCAGTTTTCAGTTAAAACAAGGGACTAAACAAAGAAGGAATGAATCACAAAATCCAGACAACCAGAGTTCAAATATACGAGGGAGATGGCAGAAAGATGTGTTAAGATGTCATCTGAACAGCAGGCCCAGGGAATAGCATGTATGGACTGCAGCTGCTCAGAGGCTCTGGGAGAAAGAAATATCTCCTGGTAGATTGAATGTATAAAATACCTATCATTATTTTTAACATATTAGGAAGAAACACAATTTAGAGTGCTTGGGGGAAGAACTAGACACAACAATTTAGAAAACAAGAAATATTAACTCCAGGGGAAACAAAAAGTTGTAATGAAGACTGAAAGTAATGTTATCATTTGTACATGGTGTAGCTGTGATGCTACATGATTGCATAGCCATGATGATGTAGACACCTAAAAAATAGTTTTATTATATTAGTATTGGGTGGATGGGTAAGGTGTTTGTGGATAGTGCATGGTAGTGAGGCAGTGAAAGAGAGAGAAATCTTCATTTTTCATGGGAAGAAGTCAAAAAGTAATGACTGACATTAAAAAAAAGAAAGAAGGGAACAGAAATAGAAATATGCTATTTAGGGGTGCCTGGGTGGCTCAGTGGGTTAAAGCCTCTGCCTTCGGCTCGGGTCATGATCTCAGGGTCCTGGGATTGAGTCCCATTTCAGGCTCTCTGCTCAGCGGGGGACCTGCTTCCTCCTCTCTCTCTGCCTGCCTTTCTGCCTACTTGAGATCTCTGTCTGTCAAATAAATAAATAAAATCTTAAAAAAAAAAGAAATATGCTATTTAGAAATACAAATATGAATGCCAAAAGAAAGCACTAAAGAAAATGTTAGTGTCTCTTAGAAGGAAAATTTTGTGATGGGAAATTGAAATATAGACTGAGAAGATGATAGATAGATAGATGATAGCTAGATAATAGATAGATAATAGAATTATCAAGCTTTCTAGAATTACTTATCTCTAAATAAATTACATGTATATCTTTGAAAAATTAAAACTAAATTTAAACCATCTAGAAAATGAAAAACAATAGTTAGAAGTAGAAGACTATTTGTATCATTAATGCCCTTAATATACAAACTGTTTTTCAATTAATTTTAAAAAATCAGTAAAACTTCAGTGGAAAAAATAAATGAAAATAAATATAAATGAAGGAGATATAATTGCAGGGAAAGAGATGCCAAAGAGTACAATTCTTTAAGTAGTAAAAATTGAAACAATAATGCAGTTTTTTAACCCATCAAATTGGAAAATATTAACAAAGCAATAGTACTCTACAGGCACAGATGCTCCTCCATGAGCTCCTTTATTGGATCTATGAAATGATTCAATTTTTCCCAAAAGGCATTTGCCAATATATTGAGAGAATTTTAAAAATTCTCCTGTTATTTAACTAGTAACTAAATTTCTAGGAATCTTTCCAAAGGAAATAAAATCAGAATTGTAAATAAAGTTTTATGTGCTGGGAAATTGGAAACAACCTAAACATTCAAAATTATGCTTTTTTATGTGTTTCTTAGTCTGGCTGCTGGTTATATCAGTGTTTTCACTTCATGAACATTTATCAAACTGTAGCATAATGATTTGTTCACTGTTCTGTGTATATATATGCATAAATATATATATATACACATACATATATAATGTATTATGTGCAATAAAATGTAACAGTAAAAAGAAAATGGTTAAAGACTTAAAGACTATATTTTAAAAAATCAATAAAGTAAAAATCTTCATTGCATAAGTAAAAAAGCAGAAGTATATACAGTATTGCACAATATTTTAACAGTATAAAAAGTAAATATGCAATGTGTTATAGAATCTTGTGTTACAGAAATGTATTATTTTACTTATATAATTACAGTTAAAGTAATGATATTAAAAACACAATATTTGTATAGTACATTTTGGCAAGAGGTTTTTGCAATCGTAATATATTTTCTCTCCTTCCTATCAAGGGTATCTTTTATCTAGGTCATTGTGTAACCAGTTTAATACATTTTCTCTCCTTAGGTATTAATTTTTTGGGAATTGTCCTTAATTGTGCTTTTGAACACGTGAATCATTACAGTGAGAATATAAGAATGTTCATCAATGTTACTAGATCACCAAAGAAAAGCCATTAACCTTTGTCCACATAAGAAACAAGCAGAAGTTATAACAGAAAACAAATAGAATTCACAAGAGCAAGAAATGAAAACCAGCAAGAATAATGAAAATGTTTAGAGTCTAATAGGGTATTACAACATCTCTGTTTGTTTCTAAAACTTGCACACTGATTCTAAAATGTATTTGAATGAAGATCAAAGGCAATTTCAGAAAACAAAACAAAACAAAACCAAGAAACCCCAAAGAAAGTGGATTTCCCCATTAGTTATCAACATGCTATAAAACTACCAGACTTAGAACACTGTTGTGTCAGCACAGCTGCTGTCCAATAAGCCCATTGAATAGAGAAAGCTCAGAATCGGGCCATTTTATATATAATAATCTGATAGAGATTAGAAAATATGTTTCAGAAATGAGAAATGATTAATAAAGATTTTGGAATAATCAGCTCACAATATGGAGAAGAGATGATTAAGTTAGATCCCTATCTCATATATATAACTCCAAAGAAAGATAAAGTATCTAAAAACTCTTTTATTTTTAGTAAACATCATATGTAAAATAAGGAATTTGAAAGTATCACAATTCTAGATTCTATCCAACTACAGGTATCAAAGCCAAAATTAACAGGTGACAGAATAATGTATTTGCAATTTTTAAAACTGGCCATTATCTAAAAGCTAGAATATAAAACAAGTTCCTATAAAACAAGAGAAAGACAAAATATCCAAAAGAATACTGAACAAAGAACACAATGAAATATTCAGCCTCACTGGTAATCAGATACATGTACTTCAATTAACAAGATACCTTTTTAATCCCTCTAGAATGCCAAAAATACAAATTTTTAAAATACCTACTGTAGGGAGATGTACAGAGAAACAAAAGCCTTCAAAGACTTCCAATGGAAGGTTGAACTAGTGTAAGATTTCTGCAGATAAATCTGATAGCACTTAATGAAATCAAGTGTGTTTATGCCTTATAACACAGCAATTCCATTCCTGGATATGTAGCCCTGAGAAACTCTCACACAGTTCCATAAAAGAACAAAGGATGTGATTACAAAAAGTTGGAGGCAATCCAGTTTTCAATCCTAGAAGAGTGGATGAGCAAATTGTGAATCTGAATATGACAGAAATTTTTACAACAGTCAGTGAGTAAAAGGGACAAAAAAAAGCAAGAGAACTTGAATGAGATTTATAGCACAATGTCTTATATGACCAGTCTGATAAAACACCCCGCCCCCCCAAAAAAACACTCTGTATTTATCAAGGATGTGTATATATTAATGACATACAGAAGGTGGATTAGTAACAATACTAATATACTATAGTCATACTGTATGTGGGGATCAGAAGTAGGAATGGGGATGGAGAGGAATAATATAAAAGCAAAGAGTGGTCTCATAAATGACAATTGATAAAATGTATAGGGATTGAGGACTATAATCAACTCAATTCTGTGAACTTGAATCTTTATTATATAAATAAGTACACATCTAAAATTTTATTTTCATTCGTCTCCATGTATTTTTTTTTACTTCCTCTTTGATTTCCTGGTTAGCCCATTCATTGTTTAATAGCATGCTATTTAACCTCCCTGTTTTTGTGTTCTTTCCAGATTTTGTCCTTGTGGTTGATTTCTAGTTTCAGTGTTGTGGTTAGAAAAGATGCATGATATGATTTCAGTCTTTTTGAATTTGTTGAGATTTGTATTATGACCTACTGTTATGATCTATTTGGGGAAATGTTCCATGTGCACCTGAAAAGAATATATGATCCACTATTTTAGGATGGAATGTTCTAAATGTATCTGTTAGATCCATCTTGTCCAAGTTGTCATTCAAAGCTACTATTTTCCTGTTGATTTTCTGTTTGGATGATCTCTCCATTGATGGAAGTAGGGTGTTAAAGACGCCTACCATTACCATATTACTACTGATTTCTTCTTTCATATTTGCTAATATCTGCTTTATTTATTTGGATGCTCCCATGTTGGGTGTGGAAATATTTATGATTGTTATAACTTTTTTTTTTAATTTAAGCTTTATTTAAACATATAATGTAACCCCACCACCCTCTCCCAACCCCTCTTCCCCCCAGCCCCCTCAGTTTGTTTTATGACATTAAGAGTCTCTTTTGGTTTGTCTCCCTCCCGATCCCATCTTGTTTCATTTTTACTTTTCCTACCACCTTAACTCCCACCCCCATTGCATCTCCACTTCCTCATATCAGGGAGATCATGTGATAGTTGTCTTTCTCCAGTTGACTTATTTCGCTAAGCATAATACGCTCTAGTTCCATCCATGTTGTCGCAAATGGTAAGATTTCATTTCTTTTGATGGCTGCATAGTATTCCATTGTATATATATACCACCTCTTCTTTATCCATTCATCTGTTGATGGACATCTAGGTTCTTTCCATAACTTGGCTATTGTGGACATTGCTGCTATAAACATTCGGGTACATGTGCCCCTTCGGATCACTACGTTTGTATCTTTAGGGTAAATACCCAGTAGTGCAATTGCTGGGTCATAAGGTAGCTCTATTTTCAATTTTTTGAGGAACCTCCATGCTGTTTTCCAGAGTGGTTGCACCAGCTTGCATTCCCACCAACAGTGTAGGAGGGTTCCCCTTTCTCCACATCCTCGCCAGCATCTGTCATTTCCTGACTTGTTCATTTTAGCCATTCTGACTGGTGTGAGGTGGTATCTCATTGTGGTTTTGATTTGTATTTCCCTGATGCCCAGTGATGTGGAGCACTTTTTCATGTGTCTGTTGGCCATCTGGATGTCTTCTTTGCAGAAATGTCTGTTCATGTCCTCTGCCCATTTCTTGATTGGATTATTTGTTCTTTGGGTGTTGAGTTTGCTAAGCTCTTTATAGATTTTGGATACTAGCCCTTTATCTGATATGTCATTTGCAAATATCTTCTCCCATTCTGTCAGTTGTCTTTTGGTTTTGTTGACTGTTTCCTTTGCTGTGCAAAAGCTTTTGATCTTGATGAAGTCCCAATAGTTCATTTTTTCCCTTGCTTCCCTTGCCTTTGGCGTTGTTCCTAGGAAGAAGTTGCTGCGGCTGAGGTCGAAGAGGTTGCTGCCTGTGTTCTCCTCAAGGATTTTGATGGATTCCTTTCTCACGTTGAGGTCCTTCATCCATTTTGAGTCTATTTTCGTGTGTGGTGTAAGGAAATGGTCCAATTTCATTTTTCTGCATGTGGCTGTCCAATTTTCCCAACACCATTTGTTGAAGAGGCTGTCTTTTTTCCATTGGATGTTCTTTCCTGCTTTGTCGAAGATTAGTTGACCATAGAGTTGAGGGTCTATTTCTGGGCTCTCTATTCTGTTCCATTGATCTATGTGTCTGTTTTTGTGCCAGTACCATACTGTCTTAATGATGACAGCTTTGTAGTAGAGCTTGAAGTCGGGAATTGTGATGCCACCAACTTTGGTTTTCTTTTTCAATATTCCTTTGGCTATTCGAGGTCTTTTCTGGTTCCATATAAATTTTAGGATTATTTGTTCCATTTCTTTGAAAAAATTGGATGG
>ML111571.1:0-19947 GCA_003697995.1 Taxidea taxus jeffersonii
TCTCTATCTTTGCCTGCCACTCTGTCTGCCTGTGCTCACTTTCTCTGGCAAATAAATAAATAAAATCTTTAAAAAAAATAAAAATAAAAATTAAGATTTGTTTCTTTCCTGAAGTATTTACATTTTAATAGTGGCTCAGCTCTTCCTGACATAGTATATAGCATGTAAGACTGAATCTCATGGCTCAGCTCTTCCTGACATAGTATAGCATGTAAGACTGAATCTCAGGGCGCCTGGGTGGCTCAGTGGGTTAAGCACCTGACTCTTGATTTCAGCTCAAGTCATGATCTTAGGGATGTGGGATCAAGCCCCATGTTGGGCTCTGTGTTCAGCACAGAGTCTGCTTGTCCCTCACCCTTTCCTCTCTCTGTCTCTCTCAAATAAATAAATAAAAGTTTTAAAATAAAAAAAGATCGAACCCCACCCTACCCCTTCCATTTTTATACACTTCCCTGAGGTGTCCAAAAAAGTACCTTCTGTAGACTCTTCCATCACACCACCCCTCAAGGGACTACATAAAGACTGGACACCCTCTTAGCCACGTTTGACTTCTGACACCATCAGAAATGGCACCGACTGGGCTAATGTGCTTTCCTTGCTCACATTATGAACGTGCACCACACAAACCATATTTTTATATTAAAATTCTTAGATGCGTGGTGCCAACCTATAATTTTAGAGCACTTAAAAGGAGACTCAGAACTTTGAAAGGCTCCTAGAAATGTTGTAGTTTAGGAGCATTTAACCTGTAAGACAGGATGCCTGCCTGTTCTCTGACTCTACCACTTCCCTACAGTTAGAGTGGTTCCCTGTTTGTTTTACACTTTGGGCTATAAATAATATTTCATTTGAACAAAGGATTCCCGGGCTATAAAAAGAAGTTTGAAAACTCTTTGGCTGGCCCTCACTCATGATCGTCCAGCAGAGCTCTGTCCCCCAGATCTTTTGACCATCCGTGTCACATACCCAGTCTTTCCATTTCCCTGTGCAGTTGTTTTAAAGAAACTGACATGTATTGTGTTCATTGCTGCCTCTTTGGAGTGCTTGCAGTCAGAAGCTTACGGAGTAAAAATTAGCATTTAAAAAGTGAACAGTATAGTTAAGATTTGTTCCCTTTGACTTGAAGTCTCTTTTTTTCCCTTTTCTGATTCTCATTCTAATTGATTAGGTGATAAGCCATCATTGAACACCAGTTTCATGCCCACCCAGTCTAGTGGTAGATGCTATGATAATGATAATGTATAGAGCACATATGTATTAAAATGGTAGTAAGTATAGTTTATTGAGCACTTACTATGTACCAGATATTGTTTGGGGTACTCTAGATACTTTGCCTTATTTAAATGTTACAACAGCTCTGCAAGACAGATAGTATTCCCCATTTTACAAGTAAGGAAACTGAAACTCCTCAGAGAAGCAAAATGACTTATCCAAAGTCAAACAACTAGTAAGTGACAGCACTGTTATTCACATCCAGATCTCTACTGAAGCTCATTGCTGTCGTGATGTCTCTCATTCTCTCTCATATACCATTGATTTAACTTATCAACAAATATTTATCAAGTACCTACTGAATTAGTTAGGGCTTTCCAAAGGCAGTACATGCAAACATGGTATAGGAAGAGATTTGGGGAGAGATGTAAAATGCTTCCTTGTCCTAGAGTAATCAGAGAGAACCACCTACAAGAAATGGAACTTGTGTTGGCTCTTTGAGAATGGATAGAATATGGCCAGATGGATGATGCCTAGAGAGAGACTTAAAGACAGAAAAGAGAGCTCCATTGGGTACTCTGTAAAAGCTATAAGGAAATTTGTTAGCCACAATTGAAATGCTGCATGATAAACAAATTCAATATCCTCCTTTATGTCTGCTCCCTAATGAAATGCTATAAATAAAGATAAAACAGTTTAAACTTGCAAACTCATAAGGATGAAAAGAGCAGAAGAGACAAGAGTGAGTGATAGTCAACAAAATTTTAGAAGAATACAAACAAATAAATGAGTGATAAACTGAGTTGACAGAATGGAGAAAACTAAAACCTAAAGCCTTCAAGCAGCACTGCAATTCCAGCCACAGGACTCCAGAAGGACTTAGGAGGTATGAGGTACCTCATAGAGTATAGAGTAAGGAATGGGTCAAAAGACAGGCTTGGCAGTGCACAGTATCTCTGCAGGTATAATAAGGGAAGTGTGAAATATTGATCTAACAAAAATGTGGTATTGAATATCTTGAGGATAAAGAGAAGTTTATCTGGGAGGGTAGTTAAATCCTCATATTCTTTAACAAAAAAATCGATAGATGATGGGTGGGTGAGGGGATAAAATGTTTGTGTAAGAGAAGAATAATATAAAAGCTGAATTTTTATTTTTTTGTAATAGGAACACAGTAGATGATGTCTAAAACTGGGAAGAATAGGAAAGAACAAGAAAATTAATATAATCATATTACTTAAAAATTTGAAGATAGGGGCGCCTGGGTGGCTCAGTGGGTTGGGGCCTCTGCCTTCGGCTCGGGTCATGATCCCAGGATCCTGGGATCGAGCCCCGTGTCGGGCTGTCTGCTTGCCGGGGAGCCTGCTTCCTCCTCTATCTCTCTGCCTGCCTCTCTGCCTACTCGTGATCTTTGTCTGTCAAATAAATAAAATATTAAAAAAAAAATTTGAAGATAAAGAAGAAACAACTAAAAGTATTTGCTACTGAAGAGCAAAGAATTTGCTTTTTTCATTATAAGCCTTATAGCAATTTAGGCTTATTAAATAGTATGTATAGTTTATTTTTAAAATGTAATATATGTGTATTATATGAATTTTTTGGTTTTATATGTTGAAAATTTAAGAAATTCTTTTTTCTTTAAAGATTTTATTTACTTATTTGACAGACAGAGATCACAAGCAGGCAGAGAGGCAGGCAGAGAGAGAGGAGGAAGCAGGCTCCCTGCTGAGCAGAGAGCCCAATATAGGGCTCGATCCCAGGACCCTGGGATCATGACCTGAGCCGAAGGCAGAGGCTTTAACCCACTGAGCCACCCAGGTGCCCAAAATTTAAGAAATTCTTAAAAATTCAAAATAATTAAAAAATGTTTTAAAAAGAATGAAAAGAAATTCTAGCCTTATAAAATCAAAAACACCATGAACAACAGATGTTGGCGAGGAGGTGGAGAAAAAGAACCCTCATGCCCTGTTGGTGGGAATGCAAACTAGTGCAACCACTGTGGAAAATATTGTGGAAGCTCCTCAAAAAGTTAAAAATAGAACTACCATATGATCCAGTAATTCCACTACTGGGTACTTATCCAAAGAAAACAAAAATAGTAACTTGAAAAGATATATGCACCTTTATGTTTATTTGTTTATTGAAGCATTATTTATAATAGCCAAGATCTGAAAGCAGCTCAAGGGTCCATCCATAGATGAAAGGATAAAGATGTGATATATATAAATATTACATGTATATATACATGCAGTGGAATGTAAGAAGATGTTACACACACACACACAAAAAAAAATATTGCTCTGGAATATTACTCAGCCATAAAAAGGAATGAAATCTTGCCATTTGCAACAACATGCATAGACCTAGAGGATATAATGCTAAGTGAAATAAGTCAGTCAGACAATGTGATTTCACTCATATGTGGAATTTAAGAAACAAAACAAGTAAGGAAACAAGAGACCAAAAAACAGACTCTGAGATACAGAAAACAAACTGATGGTTCTAAGAGGGGAGGGGAAGGGGGGATGGGTAAAATAGGTGATGGGGACGTACAATTACTGTGATAAGCACTGAGTAATGTACAGAATTATTGAATCATTATACATGATGAATGTTGCATCAGTGTTGATTATATTGATTCAACATTCATTATACAGTGTATGTATATTAACTATACTTGGATTTTAAAAATAAATAAAAATTTTTAAAACTTCCAGCCTTGGCTTTGTCCTTTGTCAGCTCTGTGGCATTGGGCAGGACACTTGCCTTACTGAACTTTCATTTCTTCATTTATGAAAGGAAGGAGGTTGGGAAAATGATCTCTAGGATCTCTTTAAGCTTTAATATCCTATGATTCTATGATAAAAATGATAATGCAGTATAGCAAATATAGAAGTAGAGCCTCAAAATTCCCACATTTTCCTTTTTTGGTTGAAATCAGTCGTGAAGAAAAATTTTCATTGTGGTCTCTGAAAAGTGCAACACCAACCTTCCATTGTGGAACCTGGGGCGGCAGTTGATTATGTACTGGCTCAGGGACACAGAGCTTTGTGTTATTTCAGTATGAGTTAGGGGTTTTTTTTATATTTAATATTTTTCAGTATGAATCACAGGTGAAATTTCCATGCCATGTGTAAACAATTTCACTTTTTTATTGAAACAATGAATTCAGGAATGTCACATTGGGATATCAGCCATTTTACTTTTATCAATGTATGGAAAAAATGCTTTTATATTAATATAAGAAATGATGTCATTTAATATGGAGTAGATCTTATAATTCAAGGTCAGCAAATCTCAGGAGGTGATTTAGGTCACCAAGCTAGCTTTGGAAAAGGAAAAGGATATTTTCCCTTTGTCTTCTCAAGTATTTCAACCAATTTTCCTCTCAGACTTTGGGGTAGGTGGTGGAATAGCAAGGTTGTGAGAATGAGGCTGTAGCTAATAATATCTTTGTTATTGAAACATGTGGCCCTGGAGAATTTATTTCCCCTTTCTGGACTTCAGTTTCCCCACCTGCAAAAGGAAAGGATTGGCTTAAATAATATTCAGAATGCCTTTTACCTTTAACATTTTGTGTTTCCTCTTTCCTTACTTTATGTGTGTATTCAGACCATCCAAGAGATCTGATTAGGTTTGGGGGGTTTTCCTTTAAAAGTTCAGGGTAGTAAGAGTAAACTCTTCTCTGCTAAGTGTCACTCACACTTAAGTTAAAAAAAAAAAAAATCAGTTCAGTACTAGATACAAACAAAAGAAAACTATTTTTTTTTTGTTCATAGTGGTTTTATTTTTTAAGAGGGGAAAATATTTAGAAGTTTGATTGTCACTTTTAAATTTAGGTGCTGGAAAAGTAAAACCTCACAAGTGATTATCCTTCATGTTTGCACACCAGTACACAGTTTACAGAGTACTTTCTTCATATATGTCATTTGAAAAATACATTTGTACTGTACCTTTACTGTGTATTTGATGTGTGTGTGAGGGAGAGAGAGCATGGGTTTGAATATGCACATATATTTGCCTCACATCTCTGTCATGACCAGTTAAGAAAGCAAATGGTATTCAGAGACAAGGAACAGACCATTGAAAACCATTTAGCAAGTTACTTAGGTACACAGAAGGACCTAGGGTTGGAAAATCAGCTCTAGCAGAAATAAGTAAGACTAAGATCAGATCCATCCATAGGCCATAGTGCTCTCATACCAGCTCTATAGCTCTATGTACTAGTTCTGGACAAAAGGGAAAGTTAGGAATCCAAGAGAAAAACAGAGCACATTGTCCTTAAAAGTGGCTTGCTATTTATTTGTTTAACAAGTATTAACTGAGTGCTAGCACTGACAGACACTGTTGGGGATTAGAGATGAACACAGCATGACCCTTAATCTTGGTTGTTATACACAGGGAAGGGGTTAGTGAAAGATGGACTGAATGTGCCCAGACTATGTAATGCCAGCCATCCAGTATCGAAAACAAAATACTGAAGAGCGCCTGAGTGGCTCAGTCGTTAAGCATCTGCCTTCAGATCAGGTCATGATCCCAGGGTCTTGGGATCGAGCCCCACCTCGGGCTCCCTGCGCAGTGGGGAGCCTGCTTCTCCCTCTCCGCTCATGCTCTCTCACTATCTCTGTCTCTTTCTCTCCCAAATAAATAAAATCTTTTTAATAAAATAAAATATTGGTTTTACAGTGTATGTCCCTGGAGTTGATGTTAGCCAACACTACGGGGCTTTTTGATATATGTTGATTCCATAGTTTGGCATTCTTTGTCTTCTCCAGCTTTAGGAGACAAGGGAGCAGGAGATGAAAAGGCTACCTTAATTTTATTTATTTATTTGTTTATTTGTTTGAGAGGGAGCACATACATGAGTTGGTGGGGGTGCAAGGGTGGGGAGAGAAGAAGCAGACTCCCCACTGAACACGGAGCCTGACTCAGGACTCGATCCCAGGACTGTGAGATCATGACCTGAGCCAAAGGCACACACTTAACTGACTGAGCCATCAAGCGCCCCAAGAGGCTCCCTTTAAAAAGCATTCCAAAAGTGTGGTCAGTGATGTTGGGGTCATATATTTACATTTCCTCTTTTAGAGTTCGAAAGAAGAAAAAAAAATGTAGTGAATGGATCGTGTTTGGGAAACATTGCTTAGTATCTGGCAGAATTTCTTTTAACTCTATTTTTCCACCTTTGCAGCTAAGATATCAACATGGACTAGGGACTCCAGACTTGAGGCAAACCCTCCCTAACCTGAAAAACTTCATGGAACATGGACTAATGGTCCGGTGGTGAGTACCTTTATCTCTGACACCCAGAAACTGGAATGCGGATAATAATCCTGAGAAACTTTCCTGGTTTCCCCATTGCTCTTCACCTGCCTTCTGTGTTTCCTTCTTTATTAAGACTCCTGAAGAAAAGGAAAGGCAGCCATTTTCATGTGTGGGTCTAACCCCCAGTCTTGCTAATCAGGTAAAGTGTCCTCAGGAGGAGAGTAGGCTCGAGGGGTATTGTTTGAACACTGGGAGGTTGGCTGGGTGCAGAATCCTTGAGTGTGATTCACAAAAGGGAGATTCACAAAAGAGGGCCACTAGGATTTCTCAAAGAACAGGTGAAGGACATAACTGCAGAAATAACAGCGTGATCAGAGGCCGTGAGAGTTAAGGGAAAAAAGTAGACAGTGAATAGAGTCAGCTGCAGGACCTAGTCTGAGACCAGGACACACATGCTAGAATGTTTCTTACATTTGATGTCAGTGCCTATTGTACCAAGAGGGCAAATGGCTGCTTGCAGATGTTTTGTCAGGATAGACTGACTGAAAAAGAGAAGGAGCAAGGAAAAGTCTATTGCAAAAACATGAGATTGGTTCGTCTGACTTAAATAAGTGGAAAGCTGTGTGTACTAGCCATTTAGGAATTCTTTAAGTTTGAATTCTTGGGCGATGGGCAGTAACTGACAATCACGTAAATGGAAATCAGGCCTCAAGAGCTAGACAGCTGGGAACAGCGTATTTTCTTCTAAAGAACACTGGCTCCTCGTCCCCCATCTTTCTGTAACCTGCTGGGTGAACCTAAAGTGTAACCTCTTAGAAACGTAATTTCCTCATCTGTAATCCCTGCCCTGCTCATCTCATCAGTTTGTGGTTAGACAGAAAAAGAGGTTAAACAGAAAAACTACTTGTGGGGAGGAAGGTACAAGATTGGTTTCATTTTCTTCTGTGCCATAAGGATGGGCCTTGGGAATAATGAGGAAGTGACATCTTTGACCTTTATTTTGACATTTTTTATTTTTGTCCTCTTTGAACCTCAAAATGCATGTTCTGGTTGTGTGATTTTAGATAGGACTCCTCTTAAGTCAGTGCAGAATTGTTTAAAGAATCCTACTAGTCAAAATATCGAAATAATTAGAAATGCCTAATGCTAATGTGGACCTGTATGCCCTGAGGCATGAGGAATAGGAAGTGAGTTTTAATGTAAAATAGTAATCAACCATCAGACATTTACTTAGTGCTGTCTCTGTGTAAAGTTCGGTGATAGGCACTCTGGAGGGTTAATGGGAAATGTATGATTCTATCCCTACCCTCAAGGGGTTGTGATCTAGTTGGAAATAAGATATATAATTAATGAACGGCTTTTAATTGCAAATGATAAATAACCTGAAGTTATTTTTTTAAAAGACGCCACCCATAATACTACCTGATGAATCTCTAAATGAACCTTGCTCAGTCCAGACAGCAAATTGTCCCAGTATTATTTATTGAAGAGTCTATCTTTTGTCCACTATTTGGTAAGGTCATCTCTTTCATGTACCAAGTTTACTTATATACATGAGTCTGTTTCCAGGGTTGCAGTTCTGCTCCTTTGTTTTATTTGTCTATCTATGGGCAAATACCACATTTTTAAACTATTATAAGATGTAATTTCTGTAAGTCCTGTTGAGGTTTGAGGGTGTCCAATAAATAATATCCTTTCCCCCCTAAATTTGGGACCATTTGAGAGAGGAGATACCAGAGACAGACTAATAGAAGTCGCAATGTCAGTTTCATTACTGATGAAGCCTCTTGGAAAATGTGGCTTAAGATCTGTAATAAAAAGGGCTTGCAAAAATGTCACTCAAAATAAAACTTCCCTTCATGGTTGCATTGTGAACTAGAGAATCCCCGGCTTTTTCCACAGAGGCAGGCCCTTGAACTACCCCATGGAAAGCAGTTAGAGACTCTTGCGGGAAACCAGATGGGACTAAGCCAAGAATACCCAGGTTTTATTTTTCACTCTAAATTCACCCATCAGAAAAGGTCCTTGTCCTCACAGAGAGAGTGAGAGGATGGAGAGAAGCCAGGAGTGCTACTCCTAAATCATATTCCTTCATAGCAAGAAAAGGAAGATACCCCCAATTTTCTTGATGTCTGATAGGGTGAGGCTCCTACCTACGGTTCTTCAAAACTCTTTTGATTTTCCTTGACTTATGAATTATATTAGTATGATTTGACAGTTTTATAATATAAGGTCTTCCTTACTATGAACTTGATATCTTTTCCTAAAAGATTTTATTTATTTATTTATTTGAGAGCGGAAAGAGAGAGTGAGCCAGGGAGGGGCAGAGGCAGAGGGATGAGCAGACTCCCTGCTGAGCAGGGAGCCTGATCCAGGCTCAATCCCAGGACCCTGAGATTGTGACCTGAGCCAAAGGCAGATGCTCACTAACTGAGCCACCCAGGGGTCCCCTGTATCTCTTTAGACATTTTCTTTCTGTTTTTTAGATGTATCTCAATGAAGTTTTAAGATTTTCTTCATAAAGGTCTTACACATATTTTATTAGTCCCAGGTAGCTTGCCATTTTGGTGGCTATTATAAATTTTTTATTAATAGCATCCAACTTTTTTGTGGCTAGTATACAGGAGTACCACTGACTTTTGTATTTTGAGTACATTTAGTAACCTTGCTAACATTAATTACAGTAGTTTGTCTTATATTCTCTTAGAGTTTTCTTTGTATACAATCATGCTATTTTAGTGGATGATGGCATTGTTTCTTCCTTTCTGTTTTTACTTTTATTTCTTTTTCTTCTTATATTTTATTATTGAAGAGGAGCAGCAATAGTGAATAGCTTTGTCTTACTTCTGACTTTAAAGAGAATGCTTCTGCCACTGCTCAGCGCTAGCCTGCGCATTCACATTAGGAACCAAGAGAATCTGGGTTTTGTGGTCCTTTGAGCTTATACAGTTTGGGACCGCTTTTCAGGAAAGAGAATATATGACTTCAAATACAAAATTAGAAAAATCTAAATACTTAAAAAAAAAAAGTTGCAATAAATGACTGAAACTTTTAGAGATTCGATCCCTTTCTCCTGAAGTGACAGTTTACCTGAAATGCTTCCACATTGCAACCTGCCTGCCCTTCCTACCCTAAAACACTGCGATTTCCAGCAACTCTCCCTTCTAAGGTACAGGGAAAATAAATGACTTTCTGAGCATGGTTGACCCATGAACCTATGGCAGTAAAACTAGAATCTAGGTCTCCTGGCACTGATGGAGTAAAGCCATTAAGCCCTAAGCGCACACATTTATGCAGTATACCTCCGTGCCAACTGTGCCAAGCGCATTAGCACCGGGTGAGCAGCAGGGACCACTTTATGGTGCTCTAGTGAAAAATGGGCTACAGGTAGATGCAGAGCACCACAGAATGAGTGCTACGCGATGATTCCAAGTAGAAACCACTGCAGGAAGCCAGGCTGGAAGTTACAAATGTTAACAAAGCTGGAACAAGTGCTTTTAGCCTCTGAGGAAATCTGAGAATTTCCGAACGCAACTGTGGACTGAGGAGTTACCTCCCAAGCCAGTGTTCCTTAGGGCAGAGGGTAAAAAAACTCATGCTCCTGAGGGAGCCTCTTAGATCTTTTGTAAAAGAAAACACTTCCATGTTCCGTATGGTTGTTACCATTCACAGATTTGTCCCCACGGAAGCAGACTTGCTGTATGTTCTTTTGGTGTCGAGGATTTCAAACTGGCCGAGGATCAGTGCAGTCACTGAATTCCTCCTTATGGTAAGCTTCAAAGTTACGTGACAGCTTGTTTGTTTTGTTTTTTAAGAACAGACAATGTGATTAAAATTTCTTTAATGACGGGATTTTTTTTTCTTTCATATTACAGGATTCTGATCTAATATCAAAAGCATCTATCTGATTCATCCTAAAACTAACCCCTTTTCCTCATGAACAGACTTACATGGGGCACAGTGCTTGGGGCTTTATGCTAGCTCTTTGCAAAAGAAGTCCCGTTTTCTCATCAAGGATCACTTGATCCCATTGTAACTGCCAAGCAACACGGTTTTGAAAAGCAGAATTTCAAGTCAGAGGTTGTACTCTTGAGTCGTTTGGTTAAAAGCCACCAGGCTGCCATTTAAACTTCCCATTTTTTCCTTTTGCTTCTACTACAGTTTCAGATGCAAATTGACACGCACATGCGCAGCTGACACTCATACTGAATCACGGTCAGGGAAGAATGTATACACGAGCTGCGGCTTGATGCCTGCCAGTAAGACGATAAGTTTAAAACAGTGTCACTGGGGTGGTTGTGAACAGGCTGCGTGATGGGGCCCCAGCATTCAGGTCCTGGGACAGGGCCTTGACTGTGTTTCTTCACTGCTCTCTCACCCCTTCTCCTCTGACCCCCAGACAGACCACGCTCATTTCCGATTTCAGTTCTTTACTCAGACAAGTTCCCACTATGCAGAAGAGCCTGCCTGCCCTTGCCTCTGCCCTGTCCAAGTGTTGCTCTCTCACTCTGAGTACATCCGACCTCATTCATTCACTCACTCAACAGGCACAATGGCAGCTACCGAGATAAATATGTGGTCCCTCGGTAGTAGAGGTTCACTTCTCCCAGCAAATCTTAACCACTATGCTCTTGAGCCGCTGAGAACTACGTCTTTTTCATCCTGTGGTCTCAGCCTGGCATCAGGGAAGCCTGGAGTTATGTGAGTGAATGAATTAGCCATCCGTCTTGTTCTGTTCATGGAATATACTCCTTGAACTTACATTCAAGGAGGGTATAGTCTATTTGAGGCATTGAGATGGGAACAAGCAGTACATAATGGAAAATAGAAAGTGTGAAGTATTCTAGGTAGGTAAGTTCTTTGGAACATTCAGAGGGAGTCATTGACTTCCTGATGTGGGGGCTGTGAGTGAGACCTGGGCTGAGCCTTCACTAAAGGAGGCAGCGTTCAGTGGACCTAGAGCACAGGAAGGATTTGGGCATGTGAAGACTGGAGAATAGGACCGAGTAGTTTAGGGAAACAGTTGCCCGGTCATACTAAGCCTGGAAAGACTGTGGTTTTGAATACCAACTCCACCACTTACTGTCTCTGAAACTTCAAACAAGTTTAAGCTGTCAGCTTCAATTTATCTATAAAATGGACTCATTAGTGCCTACCTGATAGAGTCGCTATGTGGGTTAAATATAGAGACATCTAGCGTACTGCCTGGCACACAGCAGCAGTCACGAAGGGGTAAGCTGTCATTATAAATATGTAGTGGATAGGGGCGCCTGGGTGGCTCAGCGGGTTAAGGCCGCTGCCTTCGGCTCGGGTCATGATCCCAGGGTTGTGGGATCGAGCCCCGCATCGGGCTCTCTGCTCTGCGGACAGCCTGCTTCCTCCTCTCTCTCTCTGCCTCTCTGCCTACTTGTGATCTCTGTCTATCAAATAAATAAATAAATAAATCTTAAAAAAAAAAAAAATATGTAGTGGATAAGTGAATCATAGTTACTATCTCTGTCTTCAAATGTTAATCCAGACTTTGTTATAGGTATTTTGTTTTTCCCTTAATATCTACAAATAGGTATAGAATATGGTTCTTGGTCACATTTTTTAATATTGGCTCATGCCATCTTATATGTTAATGATACAAAGTAGTCATCTTCTCCCTCTTGCTTTCCCCAAGTCCTTTATAAGACCCTTTGAGAGCCACAGAGATAAGTATCCTACAGATCTGTTTGCCTACCTACCTTTTTTGGTACCTACCTTCTTAGGTACCTTTCATATGGAGTTAGAAGTTATAAATAATAAGTCTCTTACTTGCAAAATGTTCCGTGTTTTTATTTAAGTTTGCAACAACCCTGTGAGGGCAAAGCAGATAATCACCATTTCACAGATCAGAGAACCAAGACTTAGAAAGGTGAAGTGAAGTGAAGTGAGAGGCGCCGAGGTGGCTCAGTCAGTTAAGCTGATTCTTGATTTTGGTTCAGGTCATGATTAGGTCATGATCTCAGGGTTGTGAGATAGAGCCCTGTGGCGGTAGGCGGTGGGCTCTGTGCTCTCCGGGCGGGGTGGGGGGAGGGCTGCTTGAGGATTCTCTCTCCCTCTCCCTCTCCCTGTGTCCCTCCCCTGTTCTCTCTCTCTCTCTCCCTCAAATAGATAAATAAATCTTTAAAAAAAAAAAAAAGGGTGAAGTGAATTGCCAAGGTCACATGCTCCTAAGTGATGGAGCTGGGGCCAGAAACCCAGATATCTGGCTCTTGTCTTTTTATCACATGATGCTGCCCTTCTTAATCAGTGGTCATCCTTCTCCTTCTCTGCCCTTCTCTAGCCCTCCTGTTTCTGTGCCACATGACTTCTAACACCTGTTACCTTCCACAGGGAAATCTACCAGAGTCAAGTCCAGAGTACTAAGAAAATACACTGCTGGGGTATCAAGGCAGCAGTCCTGGTGAAAACACTCTTTGAAGCTTATACTACCCCATATACTCAGAGAGGAAGAAACTCAGAGTCAGAAAACTTTGTGAAGAATTTGGGAACTTTAAGACCAAAAGAAATAGAAATTATTATATGTTTCATCTCCATTCCTCAAGAAATAAGAAAACTGAAGGAAGCACATGAGTTGGCCTAAAACACATGTTTGCTCCCAGTGTTTGCCTTCCCCCAGTTTTATGTTTGTTTCTATTTGTTTGCTTGTTTGCTTTTCAGAATAAGACATAAAAGTGGGATTTCAAAACCATCTGTCCTGCTTTAGATGTAGAATTTTTCATTCCAAGTTTGATTTTTCTCAACTGCAGAACTTAAACCAGCAACTTTGTGCAAGGCAGTGTAATACAGCAGAAGGAGCCCTCAATTTGGGAATCAAAAAACATAGGCTCCAACTTCAGCTCTGTCGCTTAATTTTCATTAAGTTAGTAGCACCAGCCTTATTTCCCAAGCATAGTTGTGTGGAGCAAGTGAGGTCATGTCTAAGTGAGTTATAAACTAAAAAGGACTATGCAAAGTATTGTTAAGTAGGATTTATGCTTTTAACAATTCATTAACTATCTCTCTGCATATAGCACTATTCAAGAGACAAAAAAAAAGATACAAAAGCATAAGGTAACTCCTGCTCTGTTTAGATGACAGTTGTTTAGTTTGGAATCTAAATGAGTAGATAAGACAAATTAATATTTTGAAGGACATGACTTGCAAGAATTTCCCTGTACATTGTGCATTCTTGCTGTCACGTTGGGCCTGGAGCCTGAGACCCAGCTTCAGTGGACAGTCTGGTAACCACTGGAGGTCAACCTTGCTCTGAGTTGTTTGATGTTTTAGGACCAGGTGTGCAGTTTTTATAGAGACTACATCAGTTTCAGTGACCTTATTGAAGATGGGACGCTGAAGAGAAGCATTGTTGACTATTCTGCAGCTTGCTGGAATAGTTCTCCGGATTCCTTCTAGCACTTAATGATGGGACTTAGGAAGGAACAACTAGTGGCTTTGTGTCGGGTCATTTCACTTAAGTGGTATAAATCTCTAGATGGAGTTTCTGCTGACCTATTTTTTATCTAGTTTTCCATTCCTTTGCATAAATAGAGAGGACCAAGCTGAAGGAAGGAAGGAAAGAAGGAAAGAAAAGGAAAGAGGAGGAACTTTGGCACATTTTAAGAAAGTCCTTTTTTCAAACCTGAGGATAGGGTGCCTTTGTGGCTCAGATGGTTAAGCATCTGCCTTTGGCTCAGGTCATTATCCCGGGGTCCTGGGATTGAGTCCTGCATCAGGCTCCCTGCTCATCGGGGACCCTGCTTCACCACCACCCCCCCCCCGATCTAGCTCCCCCTGCTTGTGCTCTTTCTCTCACATAAATAAATAAAATCTTTAAAAATAAATAAATAAATAAAACTGAGGATAATGAAAATCAAGAGCAAGTGAGCCAGTTTACTTTCTTTAAAATCTGAGGGTAGTAGTATAATAGTTTGGCTTTTAAGCCAAACTATTCACCTTTGAAAATGAGGCAGTATTCAGCATTAACATTTTTTAAAAATCCTCTTTAAAAGCAAATGTGCCCTCTTTCCTTCCCTCTATCATGCTTACACGGAATTCAGCACTAGTTTCTGTCAGGTGACCCTGAGGGACTTAAAAAACATGCTGTCTAACTGATGTTAGTTTTTAAATTTAGATCAAATGACATTGTCTTTGAAGTCTCAAGTGTACCACTTAAGGTAGCGGCATCAGATGGGCTTGCCTTTCAGAGTACCTCTTGCAAGCTGGCATCCTTAATATGAGGAGTAAAGCCTGGTCAAAAATAAATGAAAAAGAAAGTTTTATTGGAGTTATTTACTCCAAGATAGCTATTTTAGAAGGAACCTTGACAAGTCAGCTCATTGCCTCTAGACAGGAACACACAAGGCATATGGGTATCTGTAGTATTTTAAAAGACCTTGGGGGACCAGGCTTCTTCCATAACTCATTCCAGAGTTTAAACACCCTCCCTTCAGGAAATTCTTCCCTATATTTAACTTACAGGCCCCCTCCTGCGGTTAACACCCATTTCCGCTTTTTTCTGTCTCCAGTCAGGATGGAGAACAGCTGGCCAACATCCTTTGTGTGCTAACCCTCCATCAGTGACAGAAAGTCATTTGGGTATCCCTGGGCTTCTTTTTCCAACCCCCAGCAACCAAGTCTTTGAACCAAACTGGAATCTTTCTCTTTGTTTTTTATGCGTGTCTTGTGTACTTCTATTAATTCCTTCTGATAATAAAATAATATGTGCCCAATGAATCAAATTTGGGAGTAAAAATATACAGATGAAGGGGTAATAATAACCCCACAATCTAGGAACAAAAACCATTATTGATCAGTTTTCTGTGTGTTTCTTTTATAGTTGATCCTGTAGTCTATACCACACTGCCCAGTAGAAATATAGTCTGAGCCACGTGTATAAATTTAAATTTTCTGGCAGACATATTATAAAAAAGTAAAAATGAATAGGTACATTAATCTTACTATTTTATTTAATTCTAATAAAATCCAGTTATAACTCATCAACATATAATCAGTATTTTTAAAATTATTAGTAAAATATTTTGCATCCCTTTTTTCATACTAAGCCTTCTGAATCTGGTATATATTTAAACACAGCACATCTCAAATCCAGCTAGCCACATTGCAGGTACTTCAGACCATTGGCTGGTGGCTATAGTGTTGGACAGCATAGTCTGTCCATACAATTGTATATCCTACTCTTTTGTATATCACATCTCTTTTTTTTAAGATTTTATTTATTTATTTGACAGAGAGAGAGATCACAAGTAGGCAGAGAAGCAGGCAGAGAGAGAAACAGGCAGAGAGCCTGATGTGTGACTTGATCCTCCCCCGAGGATCCCCGAGACCATGACCTGAGCCAAAGACAGAGGCTTAGCCCACTGAGTCACCCAGGCACCCCTGTACATCACATCTTAAGCCTTTTATAGCGGCTGTTTAGAACTTTTTAGCATCGGGACGCCTGGGTGGCTCAGTTGGTTGGGCGGCTGCCTTCGGCTCAGGTCATGGTCCCAGCGTCCTGGGATCGAGTCCCACATCGGGCTCCTTGCTTGGCAGGGAGCCTGCTTCTCCCTCTGCCTCTGCCTGCCACTCTGCCTGTGCTCATTCGCTCTCTCTCCCTCTCTCTGTGACAAATAAATAAAATCTTGGGGGAAAAAAAAACTTTTTAGCATCATTTTAGTGGCTGCATAATATTCTCATTTAGATTCACTGTACTGTATCTTTAAATAGTTTTGTTTTTCATGTTATAAATAACCCTGTTGTGTTCTTCTTTTTACCTTCTTTTTTACATTAACAGAATGTTTCTCAACACATTGCCAAAAAGAAAAAACCATACGTTATTCCTTTTGAGTACAACTAATTAAATCCATTTATTCATAAAATGAATAAGTTCATTTAATACTCACTCTTTACTATGTTAGATTGGAAGGTGAAGGAGTAGATTTCAAGAAATAGAAGACAAGTACCCCCCCTTACAGTGTTTACAGGACTTGGCTCCATCGCTGGACTGCACACATACTATATTTTATTCTGCTTTAACGATCCTTCCCTTCATTTCTTTCTCTTGACACACCAACACACACACACACACACACACACACACACACACAGACTGGTTAACTCCCCGCTATCCTTCAAGGCGCCAATTGAATATGGCCTCCTGTGATGAGTCCTCCAGATGATCACTGGCTCCCTCCTGCTGCAATATACCAAGTGTGCATTGTACGCAAAGCACTGTGGTGTTCCGGTTGCTGGTTAACTTTCCATCTTCCCGACTACAATGGAAACTCCTTTCTGATAGAAACCTTATTTTATACACTTTGTCACTTCCAGGACCTAGCAGACTGCCAGGCAGTGACCATGGATGTCAGTAACGTCTACTGAAATATGTGTTGAAACACAAGTGAGCGTATTAAACATCAGTTGGTGGGCTAATTACAAGTGCTGTGGCTGTTCAAAGAGATTACTTTAAGTTGAAATGGTTAAAGCCTTCATGAAGGAGGTTGGACTTGAACTGGGCTTTGGAAGATGGGCATATTTAAATGAATGGAGGGAAAGAATTAGCAGAAAAGCCACTTATGTGTCCTGTACTAAGAAGTCAATGTTTTTTAGGAGGGGCTCTGTAGCACATGCCAACTCTCAGCAGATAAGCATCGTTCTGGATCTAAAGCACTGTATTAAGTTTCAGGAAGCTGTAGAGCTATGGTCTGTGCCCATCAAAAGCCGACAAGGGTTTGCAGCATTAAAAATGACCACTGACTACTTCAGAATGACCTTTGAATTTAAGATCAATTCAGATACAATTCCCTGTGTTTTAAGTTTGGAGTTTAACATTTAAGATCATTTTATATGATGCTTCTTCCACAATTCTGTTAGTAAAGAGCAGTATATAATAAGTAATGCCATTATAGCTAATGTCAAATGACTGTTAGGGCAAACCAGGCACTCTTTCAGAGCATTCTGAGTGTATTAGTTAACTCATGTAATCCTCACAACAACCCTGGGAATTAGGACCCACTATCCTGCCTCATCTTCTTGATGAGGAAACTGAGGCACAGAGAGGTCAAAATAACTTAAAGCTGACCCAGCCATTAAGCAGAGGAGCTGGACTTGGACCCAGGTGGAACAGTTTTAGGCCCCCACTTTATTACTCAAGCCTCACTTACAACTATGTTAAGACTAAAATGTTTTATTTTTATTTTTTTAATTTTATTTATTTGACAGACACAGATCACAAGTAGGCAGAGAGGCAGGCAGAGAGAGAGGAAGCCCACTCCCCACAGAGCAGAAAGCCCGATGTGGGGCTCGATCCCAGGACCCTGAGATCATGACCTGAGCCGAAGGCAGAGGCTTTAATCCACTGAGCCACCCAGGCGCCCCAAGACTAAAATATTTTATACAAGGGACTGTTTAGCACCCTGTGATTTCAGGGAAGGAATGCTATCATTATAACGCTCTCCTGGTTTTCTTCTTTCCTCTCTGACCACTCCCTCTCATTTACAGTCTCTTCTTCCTCTACCTCAGCATAAAGAACGGGAGCTCCTCAAGGTTCAGTCCTAGGCCCTCTTTTCTCCAGTTTATTCTCCAGCCTAAGGTGATCTTATCTACAACCATCATTTTAATTATAACCCACATTGAAAGGAAACACAGCACAAAATCTTCAGGCCAGATCTCTTTTCAGATATCACACCTCCCTTCCCTTCAGACTGCCTCCTCGATGTTTTCACAACATGTGCTGTGTGCCTGTGTTTTTTTCTTCCTGCTGGCCATCCCAACCCCCATAAGCCTCATGGTCTTCCAGTGCCCTGTTTACAGCAAATGGAATCTCCATCCATTCTTTCACAGTGGCCAGAAAGCCGTGCATAATCCTTGCTTCCTCACTTTCCCTCTCATCCCCATAACCTTAGAAACCCACTGATTTCTCCTGACAGGTCTACTATCTATATTGGTATATTTCCATTCTGGTCCAGGCCCCCATCATCTCTCACCTACACTGCTGCACAGCCTGTGGTCCCCAGCATCCACTCTGGGACTGCTCCAATCTGTTCTCCAAATTCAGCCAAAGGGCACTTTCCAAAACACTGATCAGTCAGTCAATTAATAGATCTCTCCACCACCTTCACCCTCCCCGCCCCCCACATACACACCACTAGCTTAAAATGCTTGAATGGCTTAAAGAGAAAAATTATCAATTTGGTCTGTGGACATCTTCATCATCTAGACGTTGTTTTCCTCCAGCTTTATCTTCTGGCACGCTGCTCTCCACTTGCTGACCTTTGGGTCCTCAGACATTGTTCTCTATCTTGATACAGGGGCTTGTCATATGCTCTTCCTTTTGCTTGGAAGATGCTCTTACCCAGCCCATTCTTTACCTGGTGAAAAATTCTACGAATGCTTCAGTTCTTGACTTTTTCTGGGTCAGTTCTGTTACACGCTCTCTTAGCCCATGTCCTCACCTGTACAGCATGTGTCAGAGGTTATCATTTTACATTTTTGTCATAATTTTGTGACATATCTGTCCTCTCCCACTGTGGGGTCAGCTCTGCAAAAGCAGGAACTGGGGCCTTATTTTCAATCATTATTGTGTCCCTAGTGTTTAGCGCATAATAGACATTCAATAAATATTTGCATCAGGGAGTAAATCATTTGTCAGTATTCATACTTTCATGCTGCACCTCTTGGTAGTATGGAGGACTACCAAAGACAAGGTTCCCTAGATACTACCCCCGGAGCCCCACAGTCTGTCACTAAGTGATGATTAGGTGACAGCTAACATAATTTGGGCACTACTTCTAGAGACCTCCAGCATCTCGGGAAATGGTGGCAGCGCTATTCATTTTTCTTTCAAAATAACAAACACCCAGAGCCCCACGGTTCAGCTCATGTCAGAGCTTATTAGAATTGTGGTGGTAGTTCAGCTTCCGCAGTATCTTTCAAAGACTTCATTGCACAGAGTCTGTCACTGGCTTCTGGAGCCTAAAACTTCCTTTGCCTCTCTCTGCAAGTCCACTTTTGAAATTCAGAAAGCAATCTCTGACCAAGGTTTTAGTCTGTCTCTCAAGGTCTCCCTGAAGCGGGGTTCTGTGAGATTGCCTCCTCCAGTGTGCCTGCCAAAGGCAGAGGCTACATTCCCCCCTGCCGCACCCACTAATTCTCAGCCTGAATACTCTATTACTCCTTCCAGACACTCCAGGGGGCCCCTGGTATTATCTCCAGCATCTCTTTCTGTTTCTACAGACCACTTTATGGTCTTCATCATGTTTGTTGCTGGACTGTGATTTTAATACATCCATTTGTATGATGATTTCTTACTATGAAAGCTGACTTGACTCATCCTGGGACCCCTCTCTGTCTCCCTAAGAATCACTCTCTATTCCCTGATCCCAGGGAACTTGGCCGTGATACTGAGGTGGAGCTGGCCTTCAGATGAGCTCCTGCCTGTGGGCACCCCCTTAGCCTCTGTCCACT
>ML111571.1:20347-31054 GCA_003697995.1 Taxidea taxus jeffersonii
TTTTTTTTTCTGTTTTCTTTTTAAGTATTCTTATCCCACCGAGTTGTAGCTGTCGGCTTTGGCCGGGATCCAGTCAATCAAGATTTAGCATTTTGACCAGCTGTGATCTAGTAATGTTCCTCAGAGGAGACATTCTGTAGGAGGGAAAGACACATATTTGAGACCGTGGACTGTGCTCCCTCCCAGTACCTTACAGAGTGGGACCTGGCCATAGACCGAGAGAACCAGCACAAGTGAATCTGAAAGAGAATAGGGAACAAAACTGTCCCAAATGGCTAAAAATTCACTCTGCTTTCAAGAACTCTCTCGATGTGGCCAGTCTTTATATTTTTCTTTTATTTCCCTTTCCCCTGAGTCTCCACATTTATATCATTTGGTGACAAAATGTATTCCTGTTTTCATAATCGATGCTTGGACTCCATCAGCATTCTTACAACAGAATAACAGTTCCTAGGAAGCCAAAAAAGTCACCAAACTTAATAATAGAGGCAAGAAGGGAAAAGCAAGAGAAGACACCAAGCCACTTAGCCTAAACATTATTCCTCTGAGTCTCCCTCCTCCCTCGAGTAGAAGCATGATTAAGTGTCCATGTTTTGATGTCAAGTCCTGGGAACTGGGAGAGAGAATGAACCTAACATTTATTTAGTCAGATTGTGTCTGTTCAGTCACAGTGAGTGCTTTTGACCTCAGGCAAGTGACCTAAACTCTGAGCCTCAGTTTCTTCATCTGTTGAAGGAGGACGACGGTCGTAATACTTCACAGAGCTTCATCACACTCCGTCACTGTTAGCTGCTGCCATTGTGTCATTAGTAACAATCTATGGCGTACCTACTCGTTGTACTAAGAATTTAACTCCTGCTGTAACCACCGTTAGGTGGCTCTCCACGTCTCACAGAAGCGAAGACCTTGGTTCAGAGCAGTTGGTGCTTCGGGCGTCACCTGGGCTCCATGCCATGGGGCTCCCTACCGAGCTCTGGAACGTAATGTAGGGGGACGTGGAAATGGAACCGCATTTTGGACCGGTGCTTTCATACCTTATTTTCTCTCTCCCAGTCCTTCTGTTTAAAGGAGGCTATTACTTTAGGCAATAAAACCAGCAGAAAGAAGAGGAGGAGGGGAAAGTTGCAAAGGCAGGAAGAGCGGCAGGGAGTTGGGGACAAACTGGGTTCTGCTGTCCCCCAGGTTGGCTTCATGGCAAAGTATTCGTAAATGGTCCTAGAAGGCTGAGCAGGGTCCTCCTCCTTTTGGCTGGGACAACAGAAATTCCCCCCTTAGAAAAATTCCTTCTCCCTGAAGCTAGATTCATATAGAAAAATGATACATCAGGGGTTTGGGGACAATTGGAATGTACCTCCAAGGATGCTGGGAAGTTTTTATAGTCCCTGAGCATTTGGTAGATCATGTAAATAGAGGCAATTGAGCATTTCTACCTTATTCAAAGCCTTCCCCACCCCATGTCTTCAAGAAAAAAAGAAAAAAAAAAACAACTGGGGGGATGTTTCGCTTTTGATTGATTTAGTACTTTTCCTCCAAAACTCTTTTACACTTGCCTCAGTTCTCATTCTCCCTCTTGCAGCTGGCTCCCTTCTGTGCACAAGTGGAGACGGGGCAAGGGGGAGGAGTTCTGTTTGTCCCCATTCTAAACAGCATTCTGTATAGGAGGAAACGGCAGGAGGAAGGAGACCCGAATTTTGGTCTTTACTTCTGGTTACCTGTGTTCCATGGTCCCAGACATCATATGCCTTTGAGCCTCAGTTACCCCTTCTGTAAAATGAGGGCAGTTCTTTTGGAATCTGAAGCCCGTGGTAGCTGATAATGATGACAGCAGCCACAGTTAACAGCTTCTGCTGCCAGTAGCTTGTATGCCAGGTGTTCTGCTAAGGGTTGCAAGTGCCCTATCTTATTTAATCGTTGCTGTAGTCCAGTGATCTGTTTTGTGAAGGAGAAAACTAAAGCACAGAGAAGAGGAGGGGCTGCCTGGGTCCTATAGTCCTATAACAAGCAAGTGGTGAGTCTAACCTTAAGTTAGAACTCCAGATCGAGGGACGCCTGGGTGGCTCAGTCGTTAAGCGACTGCCTTCGGCTCAGGTTGTGATCCCAGGGTCCTGGGACCAAGCCCCGAATCGGGCTCCCTTCTCCATGGGGAGCCGGCTTCTCCCTCTCCCACTCCCCCTGCTTGTGTTCTCTCACTCTCTCTGTCAAATAAATAAGTAAAATCTTAAAACAAAACAAAAACAAAAAAACTCTAGATCGACAGTCATGGCTGCAGAGCTTGGAGCAGGATCCAGGTTTTGAGCCTCCTTTGTCATCACCACCCCTATCTCCAGCTACAGCTGAAGACATAACAACAGGTAACTGGCTGCAATAAATCAGGACGCACAGAATGAGAAAGAAATTAATCACCTTAATTTAGAGAGATCAGAGAATACTTGATCCAGAGAAGCCAAATTTAAAGCAGACTGCCCTCCTTGATCTCTAAACTCCAAACTACTTCGCTTCTCCCTCATCAGGCTATTGTTTGTGACTCTGGGGTATCCTTTTGTACTTGTAGCAAAAGGTTGATTATGAAGTAATCTAACAATCCCGATGTGGTTCAGTTACTCAACAATCTATCCCATGTTTCCCTAAACTATGGCCTGGTAAATTGGTAATTACAATATCTTTGGGTTGTTGTTTTTTAATAAATTCCTTTTAATTGCAGCATTAAACCCCAGATGTCATGTTTCCAGGTTTCCAGTTTGGACCTAAGCCAGGCTGGAAAAGACATCCACTCAAGGCAAACGGCTAATGAGAATGTGTGTGGTGAGCGAGGGGACTCGGTCCAGTTACCACACCTCAGATCTTGGGCCCCCTGATCTAGAGCTGCAGGACGCTTAGGGACCCCTGGCTAGAGTGGAGGATGGAGCAAAGCCACCATGTTTCCTGCAGCCTCCACCCCTCCCCAAAACATCCAGGTTTACTCTGGCTGTTTCTAAGAGTAAAAATTCCCAATTAGTGACTCATCGCCACAACTTAAATAATGTACCAATTTCATTTGATAAGTAAATTGTCAACAGCCTTTAAAAATTGGTTGGGTAGTTAGTAAATTTATGCATTTTGACCTCTTCTTCCATCTAGATGAAATAGTCATGAAGCCAGACTGTAATCAGACAGAAAAAATCTTGAAACCTTCTAGGCATTCTTTTTTGATCTATCATTTGCCTCTTTTAATTGCTACCTTTCTGTGTTTTAGGCAATGGTAGAGATAAAAATGCCCCTTTTCTTATTGTAAGAATTTAGCTTGTACTAAAATGTGTAACAAAGGTTCATTCTAGAAACTTTCTATTAAATGTTAAAATCCAAATTATTTTATTAAAAGTCTGTGCATTATGTTTTTATTTAGAGATGCTTGTAGCAGTTTATTTTTTAATAGTAAAGTTTTAGAAATACAGAAATAAGGGAATAATATTCCATTCAGTGGAGCAGCCATTTAGAATTGTTTACCGAAAGGTTTTAATAAAATCCAATGGCAGGATACAGAATTGTGAGTGTGTGTGTGTGTGTGTGTGTATACCACAAACATAACTTCAGGTTTTTTCTCTTTCTTAATTAAACACACATATGTAAAATCAAAGTCTAAAAACAAAATACTTGGAATTAATCGTGGTTATTTGACAGGTAATGGGCTTGTGAGTGATTTACATTTTTCATATATAGTTTATATTTTTTAGTTTTCCAGGGAGTATAAATTATTATAATAATTAAAAATGCATGTGTGTTTGCATATATTTTAATGTGATCATTCAGCACTCAGCTGTTTAGAACTCAGCTATCTGAAAAATCTGGACCACTGCTAAGATCCTGGAAGTAATAAAAAAAATTAACTCTGAGCAGCCAGAACTAATGTTACAAAACTCAACAATCTATCCCATGTTAAAGTCAAGCATGTTATGTGCTGGATATAGCTGGCCCCTCACTCAAGCCTGCGTACTCTTACTTTGCACACAGTTCTCAGGCCATCCACCACAGGCAGGCACAGCAAGTCAGAAGCAGACATTAACCAAAGACAAGGGCCTGCAGACAGGAGCACAGCGCAGGGATACCGCCAGCCCCGCGGTGAGAGAGGACCCAGGGAGGCGTGGGCGTCGGGGGGAGAGCCTGAGACCCAGACCCAACGCCACTGAGTGTCCCATCATCTCTTCCCCATGTCACAGTTCAGTAATACGTGTTCATATCGATAGCCCAGCGTTGTCTTCAACTTACTGTCTTTACAATTACAAGAAAGACTTTAATAAAAAAAGTTTTGAAAGAAATAAATAAAAAATCTTTAAAAAAAAGTTTTGAAAGGTCTTGTTACACATGGCTACAAATGGGGGAAAGACAACGTGTGGTGACTGAAGGGCAAATTAAAGACACGGAGACCTTCTTGGCTATCTGTAGTAAGTCATTTCTTTACCATTCTTCAGAGGGGACATTTTACTGTTACTTGAGCTTTCCCGATTGTATCTGATTCTCTCATTACCTGGGTTTTCATAAAAATCTGAAGAATTTTTGATGAAAGGATGTCAGGATGTCAGAAAATGACTAAGTCTCTACCTTGCAAAGCCTTAGAATCCATCCGTTAAAATCGGAGAAGCACCCCAGCGCTTTGAGACAGGCTGGGTGGGTTAAATGAGAAAGCCTGTGTAATGGCATTTAGCTGGAGGCTGGGCATCTCATTGGCAGTTAGCATATTTTAGTTGAATTTGAATGTGATTTTCCCATTTGGGACGCAACAGCCGGGGCTCTGGAAGCAGCCCTGAGCAAACCACATAACCCATGCACCTGTCTACCTTTTCCACCAGGTAGATGTGAGGGTTCAGCTTTATTGATGGGCAAGAACATCATAGCTCCCTTCCCATTAGAGTCGAGGGGAGGGATGTCCACGCTTGATTACTTTTCTGTTGTACAAAGTTGCGGAGAGCTTTCACAGTCTTCGAATCTAAGAGGGCTGCGAAAGCCCCTTACCTCTTCTGTCAGAAGCATAGCTTGTTGGGCCCAGGCCTGTTCCTCCTGCCTTGCCTTTTGTCAGCCCTCCTGCAGCCCAGCAGAGAAGCAGAACAGGGTGCTTGCGGGGTGGGGCTGGGTGGCGGTGGCAGCGGGGGTGCCCTGTCGTTGAGCCTTCATAGCCTCGAGCGCTCCTGCACCTGACTCTGGCTGTGTGCCGGGGATACTACCTGCGGCGTTCCAGGCTGCTGCACTTGATGCGTCCCCCCTTCTGGGCTGGGGTGGCAACTGAAAGCTTGGCCTGTGTGCCCCGAATAGAAGGTCTGTGGGTGGTGCTGAGGCTTTGTTTTAGTCTGATTACCTAGGGCCCCTGCAAAATAATTTAGAGAGGGATACTGTCAGCAAGTAGTAGAGTAAAATCAACAAGGTAGGCAAAAACGTGTGGCCTACCCAATTACTGTGAGTTTTGACAACATATTAACTGAAAGCCTAAATTAAGGCCAGTAGATTCTTCTCTGTTTTGTTTCTCTTGAGAACTGAAAACAGTAGTTTGCTGGTCTGCTTGCCTTGTTTTCTATATGCACCAGTGACCACCCCTAATTATGAAATCTTTCTTGGCACCAGCACTTACAGCCAATCTATGGGGTCTGATGAGCCTGTGGATTAGCAGCCCAGTGGTTGCCTTTTTGCAAGAAGAAAAACCCTTTCTTAGGTGTCTGAGACAGGCATAATCGAGCATCAAAAAAAATCTGAGAGAAGAGGGAGCAGGCAGCTAGCCCAAGGGCCTGTGGCTGAGGACAGCTGTGGAAGGACCCTAGCTCCTTCCTTCTTTTTCAGGGCACTTAGCACAACTATAACTAGACAGTGTATTGTTTCAGTAATTATGGCTGACTTTCTCCTGCAAGACTGGAAGCTGCTCAGAGGCAGGGCCTGCTCTGTCTTGCATCCATTTGCCCTCCCCAAGGCCTGGCGCGGGTAATAGCTGTTGGTTGGGCGGGTGTAGTTTCATGGCTAGCCTCTTTGCCTGACTGATAGCTGCTGTTTTGCAAATCACTTCTCTGGATGCGTCCTCCCCTGAAGAACCCAAGTCAAATGGATCTTGTGTTTGCACCTCCTTCTGTCTCTGGCCCCCATCTGTTCACATCGGTGTATTGAGCGGACAGGCTCCATCCAAGTGTGCTATCTAGATAGGACAGTGATCCGTACTCCAGGCTGGCTTCACCAGCACAGCATCTGCCGTGACCATCATTTCCAGAGTCTGGATTCTCGATTTCCATTAACTCGTGATTATTTATTGTTTCAGACTTCAGGGTAATAGTGGATACCCTGCTTTCTTGACGGGGTTTTTGTGAGAACCAAGTGAAACGAGATACGTGAAATCACTTTAGAAACTAAAATGCTTTGTATAGCAAAGCTATGATTGTTATTGCTGGCCCCAAAGTATCTTCCTGAGAAGGAACTGAAGTTCAGGAGAGGGCACTGAAGACCAAGCATTGTAAACCATGTGTGTGACCAGTCTTAGGAAGGAGAAGCCATTTTCGAAGTTAATGTCTCATTAAAAAAATAGCTGGATATAGATATCAGATCGATAATAATCTCTATTAGATAGATATAGATACAGATGCGAGTCCCAGCTCTGCCGGTTCTGTAATGCATGTGGGTGTCAGAAAAGCTGTTGATCATTGAGTCGTGAATCATGGGTTTTAGTTTAACCTGCCACCCCGCCTCCCTGAGGTTATCAGAGTCTTTTAACCTCTCTGCCAAATAAGGATGCCTGCTTTATGAAGATAAAATAAGAGTTGAATATTTTTTAGCATTTATTTATTCCAGAGAGAGAGAGAGCACAAGCAGGGGAGGGGCAGAGGGAGAGAGAGAATCCTGAAGCAGACTTCCCCACTGAGTGCGGAGCCTGATGCAGGGCTGAATCCCAGGACCCCAAAACCATGACCTGAGCCAAAACCAAGAGTTGGCCGGCCACCCAACTGACTGAGCTCCCCAGGTGCCCTAAGTTGAATATTTCAAACAAGAATAAAAATATTGATAGTGCTTCAGGCCCATGAGGTTAAGTCCCTCAAATACTTTTCTTTCAGACCCCATCCCTCCAGTTACTTCAGCCCTTCCCCACACGACTTGGTTTCTATCCCCCAACCTACCCTGAGGACTGTCCTCTGGATATATTTTAGTGTGTCTTGTATCCTTCTAGAAGGAAGCTCTCGAACTTGAATTCAGAATGCTTCGTGTTTTTTCTTGCATTCAGACACTACAATTAATACTAAGTTGATTATTATCAATTTTTGTTCTCTTGAACCTAAATATATTGTTTCCTATCTCTGGATCCAGAAGGCTTAGGCTGAGTTCGAAAGTTGAAAGTAACTTCTCGTTTTTGTTTGTCTTCTAGCGACAGACATCACACCTCCAGTGCCATCCCTGTTCCAAAGAGACAAAGCTCCATATTTGGAGGTGCAGACGTAGGCTTCTCTGGGGGGATCCCATCCCCAGACAAAGGACACCGAAAACGGGCCAGCTCAGAGAATGAGAGACTCCAGTACCAAACCCCTCCTCCCAGTTACAACTCAGCGCTCACCCAGCCTGTTCCCGCCATCCCTTCCCCAGGGGAATCTGAGAGAAAGACAACATCCCTGTCCTCCTCCTTGGATACCTCCTTGGACTTCTCCAAAGAAAACAAGAAAAAAGGAGTTGATTTGGGTGACAGATTCAACGGCGGTCACGTGGGCGTGAGCACCAGCCAAGAACAAGAAGAAGCCCTCTCCGGGCACGCATCTACAGTCAACGGCACTCTGCTGCCTGGCGAGCCGGCTGGCTCCTCCAGCGTCCGCCTCCCGGGGGAGTACCTCCCGGGGGCCGAGCCCGAGCTCTGCTGTACTGTGGAGCAGGCGGAGGAGATCATCGGGATGGAAGCCACGGGTTTCACCTCCGGCGATCAGCTGGAAGCCTTTAACTGCATCCCGGTGGATAGCGCTGTGGCAGTGGAGTGTGACGAACAAGTTCTGGGAGAGTTTGAAGAGTTCTCCCGAAGGATCTATGCACTGAATGAGAACGTGTCCAGCTTCCGCCGGCCACGCAGGAGTTCCGATAAGTGAAGTGAGGAGACAGCCCTTAGGACCAGGACAGAGGTGCTGCCTGAAAGGAGGAGAAAGCTGCACTGGTTACCCCCTGGAATAATTATGATGCAAAATGAATATTAATGGAGGATATTCCTCAGCGAAACAGACTTTGTCAGTCAAGGAGGGACTCAGGATCATTGTGTATCAGTGGGCCAGACAAAGTTAGATTTTGCTTGCAAGATTTGCTTTTCAGGCCTGACGATTGTTTTAGGGCAAAAGTCACACTCTAGCTCGAGTCACCTTATAGGTATTTGTCTGCTTTTTAATTTACACTTCTGTGTTATCCTCAGAGGGGAGATGATAATATATAAATAATATAATAAAGTCACTTTTAGTTTCTCATAAGCATTTGCCCTCACCATAAGTTTATAAAGCTTGGGAAAACCAAATAATCCAAAAAAGGTTTTCACCATTTACTGAAAGATCTTTGACCATCCATGAGTTTGATGAATAAGAAGCACAATGGTTTCCTTACACCCAGACCTCCCTGCACCTGTCCCCAGTCACCCCATCCGCTGCCCCATCTTCACAGTGGCTGGGTTGTGCACCCAGAACTGAGGACCTCAGACTCACTGGTTCTTGAATGCAGTAGCCAAGACCTCCCACCCCCTCAGCTTAGCCATAGCTTGGTGTAACCCTCAAATTAGAGGAGAAACCTCACCTCTGGTAGATCCCAGGGGACGCTCAAGGACCCTCAAGGTTACAACAGTCAGATGGCGTCCAGTCCCCTTTGGGAGCCAGAGTTTTTCTGTGGGCAGATGCTGCAGTCAAAAACCAGGCAAGCTCTCTAGCAACTCACCAGACAGAAAGCTCTATATGTCAATTCCACGCTAATTGATTAAATTTCAGTCGGAAAGGAAGGCGCTGGATATGATGTAAAATCTGGAGAGAGTCAGGCTGTCTGACGTGCAGACCGCAAAGCAGTCGGGAGAGCTGGATGAAGAGGCGTACGTAGATGAGGCGTAGAAACTGCTAGTATATATGCAGGTGCGCTCATAGTAAATTATGTTCTTGAAGTCCGATTTCGTTCCTGGAGCTCAGCTCTCATTTGCTATTGCTCTATACTTTCTATACCCAAGGACATTGCCTCAGGGTTGCAAGCTCTTTAAGGAAAATTTATGCATATATTCATGTATTGTATAGAATAAAAACTGAATTTGCTTCACTTGACCCGATTTGTTTTTTCCAGTTTCGAAATTCATCTAGAACCCGCTTCTCCATGTTACATCGGGACAGGGCGAGCCTGTACCGAAAGGGTAGCTGTGTCCACGCTAATGTCGACTTGAGTCGACCCGGTCTGCGTGGCCACACAAAAACCCTCACACCCGTCCCGCCCCGTAGCTGCGTCTGTCCCGCACGACAGCTGATCTCCTAGCTCTCACAGTCCTTTTCATGTATTGTCCGAGCACCCTTGGACTCAAGTTCTCATTGACAACTACATCGTCAAGCAGAATAGTTCGTGTTGTTACTTTCCACATAAAGAGAACTCACAAAATCCGTGCTTGACAGGCAGACCCGACCTGCAAGCAATTAAGAGCTTTAACTCAATCGGGAGAAATCCATCTTATTCCACAAAAAGAGGTGGAACGCCTCCAAACCTAACGCAGAAGCCATCTGTCGAGTCACAGCTTCTTCGCAGAGTATTGTCACTCACGTTAGAGTCCACGGCGGGTTGGGGGGGGGGCAGCAGATAACCACGGGCTTGGCTCTCCTTCAGACTAGGCTGTGTGGAGCCCTCCAGGGAACTAACCCCCTCCACCCAGCCCCAAAAAGGAAAAAAGGTTTTGGAAGGACTGTTAGTACTGCCCAGTGAGAAGCACATCGCATGTGGCTTAAGGTCCACAGAGGGGAGTGGATTTTAAACTTCATGCCAGACTTACAGACAGGGTACGCCGAGGTGCACGCCCTCCAGCCTGGGTCTTGGTGGCCCCAAGCAGGGAGACCACATGCAGAACACCCCTAGTTACAATGTTCATCTCAGGTTCCACACAGCCAGACAGAGCCCGGGGCTCTGGGGCTCTGTCAGTCTCCTGTCCGTGGACTCCCTGATTCTGGGACCCACAGCTTTGCACCCCCACAGCACGGAGCCCTGCCCCTGAATGTCCTTAGGCAGCTCAGAACCGGTTACCTGAGCGTAGGCTGGGTCTACACCGTGCTCAGTGACGTTATGCCTCACAGCGCCACCCCTGCGTTCCTCTGGGCTTTCAGGTGTTCTTTGAGTTTGCTTGGTGCCTCCTGTTTCTGCCTTGCCTTGGGTGGGACCTGCAGTCTCATGTGTCTCCAGGAGGAACCCGGCTCCACGTTTTCCAAAGCCTCAGTTCGTTTGGCCTCTTTGAAGTGGCCAAGGCCAAAACGTGGGATGAGTTACTATATCCTACTAATCTTTTTAATTAGTCTTTTAAATCACTAAAAAAAAAAGAAAAGAAAAATCTGCTCTGAGGATATAAGCTGAAATGAAATTCACTACTATCCGTGTCAGAACTGCTAAAAGCTTTCCGTTTTCATGTAGCTGCGACTCTTATAACAGCCAGTAAATGTTATCAAATGAAGATTTGATTGTGTTCTCTCTCTCCACTTCCCCTTACCCGCTTTAGAAATTCCAGAGATTTTTTTTTTT
>ML111571.1:31454-49084 GCA_003697995.1 Taxidea taxus jeffersonii
TTTTTTTTTTTCGCCCTCAGAATATTAGTTTTGGAAGATTGTATCCAGCTATATTTTTTTAGCCGCTCTAATGGTGCCCATTTATCCTGACCTAACCGGTTATTTAAATAATTTTTTAAACCACCACCAATAATAAATGGCATGTGAAACTGATCTGTTGGTAATTGGAAGAAAACTCAGCATCTGTATTTATAAAATAAAATTGATTAGTATTTATTTTGAGAGTAAAAGTGTATGTTATTCCCCTGCCATGTTTGAGTCCCGTCTTCATTGTTTTGAATTTCATGTTGAAGCTGAGTTAACTATGAAAACCTTGTTCATAAACCGTCAGCCAGCCATTTCACATTTACTGAACTAGCTCTCCCTCTCTCTCTCTCTCTCTCTGTCTGCGAGGGACTGGGCTAAGCAAGATCAATACGAAGATTCATAAACCTTGACCTCTGCTGTTGCTCTAGGGGCGGGGGGTGGGGGATGGGCGTATTGCTGCGTTAGAATTCAGCGCGCTCCATTCTGTGATGGGACAGATATATAACCAGCGTGAGGAATGCAAAGAAAGCTAGCTGACTCAGGGATCAGGAAAGGTCCGTGGAGGTCATGCAGATGAAAGCTAGATAGGATGAAAGATGTCTATGACATTGCAGGTGGAGGGCACAGCATGGGCAAGGGCCCAGAGGCAAGGCAGGGCCTCAAGTGTTTGCAAAACGGCAAGTTCCCCTGTGCTGGGGACCTGAGCGGATGTAAAGAAAGGTGCGGAGAGATTGAATTGCAGGCTGGTGGGGAAGGCCTTCGGGTGGCGGGACGGATTTAGACGCCTGCGGCAGGCAGCCGGGAGGCACCCTTTTTGGGCGAAGCAGGAGAGTAACTTGGTTAGATCTGAGTAGCAGCCGGCAGCCAAACCGGGGCTGGAATTCAGTAGTAGTAAACGGACTTGAGCCTGTTCAATCTTCTTTCCTATTTTGTTGGGGGGGGGGGGGGATGTCTGAAAAAGAGGTGCCTCCTTGCGCCCTGATGTTTTCAGGGTAGGTACTGGGTATCATGCTGAGCAGGTACTGGGCAGACACAGTGCAGCCAGCATCTGGTCTGCAGAAGCTGATCCCAAGGCCCCGACTCAGCCACTTTGAACCTGTGACCCTGCTCAAGTCATTGAACTTATAAGGATCCCACCCTGCCCCCACCCCCGTTTCTTAATCTAAAAAATGGGAGTGAACTCTATCCTTACCCTTATGTTTGTATGGGGCCTGGACCATCAACAGTGGTCCCATTTGTCCTACGGGAGGCCACAGCCTAGTGACAGGACGCCCAAGACTTATTGTCACCGTTTCCCGTTCTAACACCTGGGGACAGCCACCTCATCTCTCAGTCTGGCCCCTGCTGTGTGGAGTAGGGATGGTACTTCCCTCACTCTCCCCCCACCCCACATGGGGCTGATTATAGTGTTAGAAGAGCTCAATATTTTTACGAAAGCACTTCGTGATCATTGCAAAGCACCATGCACACCAGGAGGAGTCAGTCAGTCAACAAGGATTTCTGGCACCATCTAGACCAGGGCAACTGAAGTGCAGATATTTCTTCTGTCCGTATCGAGAATGTGTTGGGGCTGAAACCGGTCTTCTGAAAAACTAAGCTCTAAACAAACGTCAAGTGTTCCGAGGATTTTTAGTGGGTGGTATGGACAGTGTTGAGACGTGGTCTATAAGCCTGATTAGCTTAATTTGCATGTTTTTTAACACCTGGCAGATGAGCCTGTTCAGGCCCATCTCATCCATAAATATTCTCTTACACAGCTTCTGGCTGCCTCACTGCGTGTTGAATTAGTGCCCAGAGCTCTTAATTTTGCTCAAAGGAGATAGAAGCTTTTTCTTTTTTTTTTCCCCCCTCCTAGCGCATCTAATTACAGTTTTGTAGGTAGACAGCTCAGCCTTGTGGATTTGAAATGAATAAAAAACACACGTCTACAAGATAATTCCACACATTTTAGAGGCTGGCCATGTCAGCGATCCAGAAAAAGAATGGTCTTGAGTCTATAGCTAAAAGTGAAAGACTGGTGGTTGTCAAGGCATCCGTAGTCAGCCAGGCCCGGGCACAGAAGTCAAGCAGGGCCATGACAGGTGTGGGGCCCTTCAGTTTTGTACAAGATACAATTGGAATCAGCTTCCCTCAGTCCCCACTAATTACAGGCAGCAAACTGGAAGGAATGGAGGGTGCGAGTGGACAGAGATACTGGGTAACCTGACTCTTGAGAAGCAGATACAAGCAGGAAGGAAACAGTCTGGGCATATGTGTGAGGAGCCCCACGCCTGACAGATCCCATCCGGCCGGCCTGCTGTTCCCAGGCTGTGTGACCCGAACAAGGTCCTTAACTTCTCTGAGCCCCTGTGCTCCTCTGAGAAGTGAAGCCAGGCCCTTGTGCCCGGACAGAGATTCTTCTTGCCTTAAGAGCAGTTCGGTATTCATTCTTCAAAACCTGCCTCAGCTTGCCTTGGGCTCCAGATCATGGCAGAAAAGGGGAGGACCCTCCCCTGTCACCCTCTGTGTGACACACACACAGAGGGTGTTACAACAGAGTTCTTGTGAAGAACTTGGGGCTTAACCATTTAACATAGCCCGCTTCTGCTCAAGGATTTCTGGGTAGCGGTATGGTTACTACGTTGTTGTTTCCTCAAGATCCTTCACACAGGGCTTGTGAAATCTCAAATAAAAATTAATAAACCAGCTAGCTTTAAAAATTCAGCTAGAATGACTTCTACCGTTCCTAAGGATGGCCCTCTGTCATCAGAAAAAGGATAAATTAATTGTAGTTTGATAGGAAATGAATTTTAGTTTGATAGGAAAATGTGTAAACTATTTTAAGGGAATATACGATTCTAAAGGGTGAAGTTTTGATATTTTAAGGGATAAACTCATTCTCTCGAAATTTTACTTGCAAAAAAAAAAAAAATGTTTCCTTCCCTTATAGGAAACACATTATTCCTCAAAGAAACCGGCACCACTTTGTGTCCACGGATTTTTTGCTCTTTGGCTGAGGGACTTGGCCATACTTTTGTTACTGTGGTGGGAGGAGACCCCCTCCCTGCCCCAGCTTCACGCAGATGGTATGGGAATGTTTGTTCATGCAGAGGTTTCTAAAGCTTGCTGACCTCAAGGCCAGACCCTCTGCCTCCAGAAACCTTCCAGTTGCCTTGACGGCTCTGCCCCCAGCCCTGTCTAAAGTCTCTCGTGCACTCGGCAGGTACTCATGAAATTGGGGCGATGGGAGAGTGAGAGCATAGATACAAAGATTTTGTAACTCACCTGTGCCTGTCTCTTGGTCCCTTGGGAGCTCTGGGGGGCCCAGTGTGCCCAGAGTCCACCTCAAAAATCACTGGCAACCTTCAGAGGCAAAACTGTCCACGGATTAGCTGAGACTCTGGAGCTGGGCTTTTGTAAACAGTAAAAAGAGGTGTGCATCTCAGGGTTTATCACAGATTTTCAGTAAACATCCTGAGTGGGAATGAGCCCTCCACTAGGTGGGAAACCAGTGCAGGGGTTGAGACTTTGCTGCCCCGCCCTACAGAGACCCGGATGCAGTGGTGTTTTCCTGCCTCAACCCAGTCACTTACATGAGAGCCTCTGATGCTGAGGAGAGCCGTGGGAAGACGGGCCGTGTGTTACCATCAACACCTGACCAGGAAGCCCCTACAAGGCCCCCAAGGGAGGGTGAGCTGCCTGAGATCACGCAGATCCCAGAGTGATACTGGGGCCAAACCAAACCCTGACCCCTCCCCAGAGCCTCTTCTGCACCCTGAGCCTTAGCAAGGCCCAGTCGGTAGCCTGCTCCCTCTGCCCACCCCATCTGAACATCCTGCCAGCTACGGGTAGCTCTTCCCCATTCAGGAGCTCAATGGGGGGCTAAGAAGAGGGCACAGACTGGGAGGACCTTCCTGCCCAAGGAGTAGGAAGAAGTCAACACCTCATGAACACTGTGTTGTGAGGGGGGCCACAACTTTCCAGGGAGTGGAAATGTCCATTTGTAACTGTCAGAAATGGATGTAACTGTCAAAACTCAGGAGTTCAGCCATGGGAAGTGTGATGCCCCAACACCTAAGATATGGGGGCCAGGGGAGGCTTCTTTGAGGATGCACCTTAGCTGTGTCCAGCAGGTAAGTTTAGGGGATAAAACGAGCAGGGCCAGCAGCCACGGCTAGAAGCTGGAGAGAAGAAATTTCCAGGGCCCTGTATTTATCTCTTCATGCCACGAGCTGTTACTGTCTGCACGGAGCTAGGGAGCAGTGGCAGTGAGAGTGGGGACAGCAAGTGTGGACAGCACTCCCAAGAAGTTTGCTTGTAAAGGAATGGAGAGAAATAGGGTGAAAGCTGGAGGGGAATGTGAGGTTGAGGGCAGATTTCAGGTAATTGCTAATGGGAAGCAGCCAGTAGGCAGCACTGGGAGCAGGTGAAGGCTCCCGAAGAAGGCAGAGCAATGAAAGGAGCATGGTCTCAGAGCAAATGGGGGGATAGGGGAGAAGGGAGCCCCTGGGGATGGTGCAGACATTACCTGGGTCAGAGGAGGACAGGAGGAAGGCGGGGCGGTGGGCGGGCAGGACTGGACTAGAGCGTCCTTCTGCAGAGGGTAGGAGTGGCGATTTTCCTGCCTTGCCCCTGGTGCAGGACGCCTGGGATGGGGCCTGATGGGATGACTGTCCGAGGGTATAGGCTCATGGGGTGGGGGTGCTTTCCAGCCTTTTGAGGGCGATTCCTGAGGTTCAGGGGCAAGGATTGGCTGGCTGCCCAGGGAGGGGCCAATCCATGGCTGAGGTCCCTTCCTGGATGGCTGTCACCTCCTCCCTGGCTCCCTCCCTCCACACCCCCTAGACATTTCTCGAACCCTCCAGAACTGTTACCTACTAGAAAGAGACAGTCGCTACTTACCTTGGCCAGATGGATTGTAACTCACTAGTTAACTGAATTGCTGATGAGGGGAAAATTCTCTAGCTGAAATATTCCTTTCTTTTTTTTGCTGAAATTTTAATTTTTATTCCATATTTTGCTGAAATATAAAGATCCAGAAGGGATAATAGAACTAAACTATGCAACTCCAAAAACGATGCAACTCCAAACGAATGTGACATGTCTAAGACAACGATGGGCCGTGACTGCTCATGTCATGTGAGAGACAGTGAGCCCGGCATTTATGCCTCCTGATGGAAGAACCCATGAAGCACTCTTGGCAAAAGTTTAACCCTAAATAAGGGCCAGAGCTCTCTCTGTGACATCCCATGCAATAGACGCTGTCCCCGTTGCAAGGTGGCTAGTTCAAACTGAGAAGCTCTGGGAGTGGAAATTACACCCCGAACTTCAGAGATTTCATACAAAAATAGAATGATAATTTTATATTAATTTTAACATCATTACATGTTAGAATGATAATTTTTGCATTTGCTGACTTAAGTAAAATATTAAAACTAATTTCATCCATATTTTTTACTTCTTGAAAAGTGACTACCAGAAAATGTAAAAGTGCACATGTAATTTGCATTTGTGCCTCACTTTATATTGCACAGAAAACTCTGGATTAACGACTAGTTTGTAGGAAACTCAGAAGGCAGATGGATATGTTAACACCTGGAAAATACAGTCAGCAAAATCTAGACCGTGGGAAACCCTGCGGGACAAACAACCTGGTTTCTCCAATACAGTGTAAGAAAAAATAGAAACAAGAAGGGGAAAACATATTAAAAAAGAGACTCAATATCTTTGAGACATATCAGTCAATTCTGTGATGAACCTGGTTTGGTTCCCATACACTGAACAAACTGAAACAAAAAAGGAAGGGACAATCAAAATGCAAATACTGACTACCTATTTGGTTGTCTTAAGGACTTCTTATTTTTTGAGGTGTGATAATAGTGATAGAAAAAATAGTCTGACAGTTTTTGTTAAGTCCCTTATCCCTTAGAGACGCATACTGACGTATGTACAGATGAAGCGCCTGTGCCTGGGATTGAGGGTTTGGTGGGTAGAGGACACAGGACTGGCCGTGGTGAGGTGTGACAGGCAAGTGGGGCCCATTACTCCCCATTGTGCCTCCTGGCGGGCATCCTGCCCTCCAGCCAGTTGGATGCTTGTCATTCCCAGAACGCCCCTGCTCCTGAATCTCCCAGAGCCTAGATTATCTTCCCCGTCGCCCACAGCAAACTTTTGTTCATCCTATAAGCCAGGCGTCAGCCATTCTCCTTTCTTCATTGAAGTCCTCCCTGCGCTCTGCCCCAGTCTCTATCCCCACCTTCGGCCCACAACAGGTAGGCCACCCTCTTCCGGGCTCCTCCCACCACCTATGAGTGCTCCCACCACAGCCCTTCATACATTTTTTCTAGGTGTGTGTCTCACAGTCTGTCACCTCCAGAAGGCTGTGAGCTCCCAGAGGACAGGCACTTTGTTTAAGAAACAGCTACTGCCCAGGAAGGTTTGCTCAGTCAGTGTCTGAGTGCTGAGTGCCCATTGTACAGATGAAGCTGTTGTCTAGAGAAGTCAGTGTCATAGCCAAGTCCCCAGAGCCAAAATGTGAGAGAGCTACAACATGAAACCAGAACCTTTGAGTCCTGTCTCTGCATCCCATCAGAGCCCCAGGCCACAGTTCCCTTCCCGCCATCATTCATTCATTTAGCGTTGATTAGGCGCCCCCTGTTGGTCCGGCTCTGGCTAAGCAAATCTTGGGGCCGGGACTAGAAGTGCAGAACTCTAACTTGCTTTCCCGTGACAGTTCTTCAACCAAGTTCATTATGCCCTTTCCAGCTGGTGGCAGAAACGCCACTTTGTGACACTTTGAGGCAACTCAGCCATTTATGGTTAAAGCTCTTAACCTCTTTGGGTAAGTGTTTAAATTCCCAAATCCTCCCTGATTCCATCCTTCATCTACTACTCTGGTCCCAGGTTTGGGGCTTCCGACGAGCGTCTCTCTGACCTGCACACAGTGTGGCTCATCTGGGTGTTTGCTGCCTCCACAGCTCAGGTTCTCCAGCAGTTCTGGGCTCTGGGTCCTTATATCCTGCATTACTCTTGCCCTGGTCCAGCCCTCTTGGGCCTGCTCACCTCCTTTGGGAAATGAGGCCACCTGGCCCCCTTTCTCTTGCTGCCCTAAGGCTGCCCTCAGGCCCACCTACCTAGATTTCTCCCCTCTGCTAGGCAGCTTCCAGACACCCTGAGGACCATGGCACTTCTGTGAAGGCTCTCCCAGGTCTTCCTGGCAGACCCTAGACCACTGGGTCCCTTGTCTCTAACTGCCCTAAACCTCCCTCCTGCTTAGACCCCGGTCGGGGGCAGGGACAAGGAGGGAAGGGCTCCTCTCAGGCTCTACCCATCTTTGGACTTTGGAGTCTAGCTTTGCCCCTTCCAAATAGTGTGTCCTGAGCTCTTCCAACTTTCACTTCCTTTTCTAGAGGTTGAGAAACATTTCTACAACATCACCAACCTGTATTCTCCTCCCCTCCTTGGCTTTTTTTTTTAAATTTATTTTATTTTTATGACTGTACGCTTAAAGTTCTCCAGACTCGAGGCCTGTCTAGTCAGAACTCAGAAATCCTTTTTCTTGCTCAACAAAGCCTGGCCTTGCAATGAAACCCGGCTTTTGAGACGTTCCGCCCTCCAATTCCCTTTATTGTGTTGGAAGGTATCCACTGCCTGCCCCGGAGGCAGCAAACGGTGGAGGGCTCAGAGGCATGACAAAGACCTCGCATCGCTCCATGGCGCTCGCAGCAGTTGAGCCGGGTTGGAGGAGGCCAACTGGACGAGTAACCAAGCATTCCTGCTGAGTGAAACCAAATGACGTCAGGGCCTGTGGCCCCAAGGAATCCCAGAAGTTCAGAGGCAGAGAACAGTGGGAGGAGAGAGTCGCCGTTGGTGTAGGGACAGATCAAAGGCTGAAGAACTTGCTGGTGCGCTCAGGCAGTGCCGGTCCGTGATGGCAGTGATGTGGTTTTGGCAAAACGTCGTCTGTCACATGAGACTCATGTTGCTAATATGAATTTAACCGGCTTTGTAGTTTTGTTGGTCTTAATTTGTAAACTTGTTTTGGTTGTTGGTTGTAGGGGAGCTATAGACGTTAGCTTATATTTGGTTTTTTGTCTGTCCAGAGTTCTTTTTTTTTTAAAGATTTTATTTATTTATCCGACAGATAGAGATCACAAGTAGGCAGAGAGGCAGAGAGAGAGAGGAGGAAGCAGGCTGTCCGCAGAGCAGAGAGCCCGATGCGGGGCTCGATCCCAGTACGCTGGGATCACGACCCGAGCTGAAGGCAGCGGCTTTAACCCACTGAGCCACCCAGGCGGCCCTGTCCAGAGTTCTTGAGAGTGAAAATGGAAGGACGGGATGGTCTGTCTTGGAGAAGCTTTCCTTGTGGTTGTTCACCAGCCCCTCCCTGCCCCCAGCAAAACAAAATAGGATCCAGGAGGAAATGTCAGAAGTCTTCACTTCGGGGCTGCTGGGCCATACCTGCCCATCCCCAAGAAAGGAGGGGGACAGGCTATAGGAAAGGCTGCATTCCCCTGCCCCCAACCCTGGCCTTTGTTCTAGATCTTCAAGTGTCCTCTGTGGCCAACACCTCTGTTCCAAAGACTCTCCCCTTCCTTCTATTTCCCTGGATGCCTTTAATTCCTGGGTTCCCCTCCCCTTTGGTGTTTCCGCTTCTTCTTCCCCTCAGCCTCTGGAGGGCCTGGGCAGAAGGAGAGGAACTTTTCTTTTCTGCGAGCAGAGCGTCACCAGAAATCCAGATCACTGGCAGCGCCCAGATAGGGCCCCTCCTAGCAGCATTTTGCCAGAAGAGTTCCTGTCCTCTCGCTTCACCTTGGCCACATTCCCAAATGCTCCTTTTGATTTCTGGCTCCAGCATATGCCAGGCCCCGGGAAGGGAATGGAAAGGGAAGGGAAAGATCCTATCCTGGCACAGATTATTCAGGCAATTATTCTAAATAAAAATCAGTTTTGAACTTTAGGGGACCTACAGGAATTTTTAACCTTAAAAGAGTCTGTACCTTACTTTTTTGTATGGTGTCACAGGTCTCACTGGGGACTGTGTACTTGGCCTTAGGGCAGTGGGAAAGCTTTGAAGGTTCTTAAGCACGGGGAGGGACATGCTCTAGTATATGTTTTAAAAAAAATGTCGTGGGAGGAACTTCTGGTCATGGTGGCAGTAGGAAGTGAGCGCACGAACCTTCCTGAAGATAATGATGAAATCTAGACAAAATTTCAAAACAACCATTGAAGGGCCCTGGGAAGTGTCTCAAAACAGACAGAAGCCAGAGGAAAGTTGACTCTTGAGAAACCGCCCCTGGGTGGTGCAAGAATCACTGTGGTCTTCCCCAGACTCCACCATGGCAGCGGCAGCGGGCAGAACACCCCGCCTCACCTCCTCCGGGAGCAGAGAGCAGAGTTCAGAGCCTTAGGAACAGCTGGGAGTTTAAAGGGAAAATTCTGGAAGTGAGAGAATTGCAGAAGGTATAAGACCCAAAATAGCATAAATGGCTATCTGCGTCTTTAGCCCAATGCTAGAGGGCCTTACGGAAAAAGAGGCCGGGACCAGAGAGGAAACTACCCTTGAAAAACAGAGCTGCACTGGACCCGGAAGGTGTGCGAGTACGCCGCTTTTACGAAACAGCGAATTGTCCCAACCTGTGTGCAACGCAGGTAGCAGAGAACTCGAGACTTGCTGGCTTGAGGTGTCGGGGTACAGAATCCAAGACTGGCCAAACAGCTGGACATGTAGGGGCTGGGTCGATCCACAGAAACAAGGGAACCACCAAAAAGTGAGCACCCCAATCTGAATCTAAACTGCCCCAGTCCTTGGGTGATCACCAGCTCTCAGAGGTGCAGAGAGAAGACCCCTGGGAGTCAGGAGTTTTTAAAAAACAAAACAAAACAAAACAAAAAAACCCCAGAGACATGTTACTGCATGCTGTCGCTGTCAGGGGACAGTGTCTGTAGTTTGAATCACGGCAAATCAGCCGCTCCCTGGAATCAATACCAAGAGTCATCAGAAGAGCACAGCGGGGGGCACCTGGGTGGCTCAGTGGGTTAAAGCCTCGGCCTCTGCTCAGCTCATGATCCCAGGGTCCTGGAATCCAGCCCTGCATTGGGCTCTCTGCTCAGCAGGGAGCCTGCTTCCCTTCCTCTCTCTCTGCCTGCCTCTCTGCCTACTTGTGATCTCTTTCTTTCAAACAAATAAATAAAATCTTAAAAAAGAAGAAGAAGAAGAAGAAGAGCACAGCAGAACTCGGAATTACCGCAGTGTCTAGTTTGCAGACTGCAGAAAAACAGGGAGATGTGACCCATCCTCAGGGAAAACAAAACACAACAAAAGACCAGCAAGCAGCTAAGTAGGACACAGATGTTGGATTCAGCAAAATTTCAAAGCAGCTTTTATACATTCGGTAAAAGGAAGATATGTTGTTCAAAGATTTAAAGAAAAAAAGGTCTAAATGAGTAAAGAGAAAGAGGATCTCAAAAGAGAAATGGAGGGACGCCTGGGTGGCTCAGTTGGTTAAGCAGCTGCCTTCAGCTCAGGTCATGATCCCAGCGTCCTGGGATCGAGTCCCACATCGAGTTCCTTGCTTAGCAGGGAGGCTGCTTCTCCCTCTGCCTCTGGCTGCCACTCTCTCTGCCTGTGCTCACTCTCTCTAACAAATAAATAAATAAAATCTTTAAAAAAAGAGAGAGAAATGGAAATTATATGTGCATATATATTTATATTTAATTAAATGGAAATTCCATAACTGAAAAGTACAATTGTGGAGATGAAAAATTCAGTGGCTGAGCTCAACAGTAAATTGGAGATGGCCATGAAGAATCACTGATCCCTGCAGGCAGATGAATAGAAGCCACTTAATCAGAAGAAAGATAGAAGAAAAATGAATAGAGCTTTGGAAACTTGAGGGATATCACGAAGTCTAAAATCTGTGTAATTGGAATGTCAGAAGGTAAAGAGAGAGAGATAAAATGGCAGGAAAATGTGTTTGAATTCCTGCTGGCCAAAAACTCCCCAAATTTGGTGGAAAACTAACTTTAAGAGCTAAGAATCTCAAGAAGTCCCAAGGAGAGAAACACAAAGAAAATCACTTTTAGGCACGTAAGGCAAACTGATGAGGGGCTGCATGGTGGCTCAGTTGGTTAAGCCTCTGACGTTGGCTCAGGTCATGATCTTGGGGTCCTGGGATCATGCCCTGTGTTGGGCCCCATGTCAAGCCCCAAGTCGGACGCTGTGTTTATTGAGGAATCTGTTTCTCCCTCTCCCTTTCCCTCTACTTGCCCCCTACTTGTGCATGCCCTCTCTCTCTCAAATAAATAAATAAAATCTTAAAAAAGTCAAACTGATAAAAGCCAGAGTTAAGGAGAAAATCTTGAACACAGCCAGAAGAAAAAGATAACTTGTATACAGAACAGTGATACGATTAATGATCCATTTCTCATCAGAAGCAGTGGATGTTAGAATACCCTGAAACACCTTCAAAGCACTGAAAAAAAAAAAAACTGCCACAGAAAATTCTATATTTAGCAAACCATCCTCCAGAAATGAATATAAAGTAAGACATTTTAAGATAAACAAATAAGGACATAATTTATGACCAGGAGTTCTTCATGACCAAAAATGCTAAAGGAAATTCTTCAGGCTAAAGGGAACTCAGATCTACAGCAAGGAAAGAAGAGGACTGGAATTGATAAATATGTGGGTCAATGAAAATATTACATATATATTTGGGGGGCTTATAAAGTATACACATGTAAATGACAACAATAGCATTAAGGAGGGTGGGGAATAAATAGAAATATATTATTGCAACATTCATAAATTAAGTAATTCATTAGCTCCAAGTAGACACTGATAAAGATATGGATATGTATATATATCATGTTCATATGAATATAATAAAGATGCATATTGTAATCTGTAGAGCAACCACTGAAAGTTATGCAAAGAGATGTGGCTAGAAAGCCACTAAAAAATGGAATGAAATGGAATATTAAAAAATATCTGGTTAACTCCATAGAAAACCAGAAAGGAGGAACTAAGGAACAAAACCCACAAAAGACATACAGCAAAGTGACAGACTAAAAACTTTTTTTTAAAGATTTATTATTTATTTGAGAGACAGAGAGCATGTGGCAGGGGGCATGGGGGGAGAGAGAGAGAAAATGTCAAGCAGACTCCCTGGTGAGCACGGAGCCCAATGTGGGGCTTAATCCCAGCAGCCTAAGATCATGACCTGAGCCAAAATCAGAAGTCAGACACTCAACCAACTTAGCCATCCAGGAGTCCCTAACAGAAAAGCATTTCAATCATTACAGTAAATACAAATGGAACAAATATTCCAGTCAGAAGGCAGAGATTGTCAAACTGAGTTTAAAAAAAAAAAAAAAAAAGAAAGGCAAAAACAAATTCCATGCCTCCTAAAAAAAGACACACTTTAAATATAAAGACACAAACAGACTGGGGTGGGGGGGGAGGATGGAATGAAACAGACCATGCAAATGGTAAGGATGAGACAGCTGGAGTGGCTATATTAATATCAGATAAAGTAGACTGGAAAAAGAAGATATCACCAGGCATAAAGAAATACATTCCAGAATGAGAATGAAAAGCTCAATATATTGAGAAACATAAGAATTACAAAAATACATTTTAAGTGAGTGCGGTCTATTGCATGTAATTATGCCTCAATAAGGTGGATTTTTAAAAAATGCAATCCCTATCAAAATGACACCAGCATTTTTCACGGAGCTGCAACACATAATCTTAAAATTTGTATGGAACCAGAAAAGACCCCCAGATAGCCAAGGTAATGTTGAAAAAGAAAAGCAAACCTGGAGGCATCACATTTCTGGACTTCAAGCTCTATTACAAAGCTGTAATCATTAAGACAGCATGGTACTGGCACAAAAAAAGACACATTAGTGGAACAGAATAGAGAGTCCAGAAATGGACCCTCAACTCTATGGTCAACTAATAATTAACAAAGCAAGAAAGAACACCTAATGGAAGAAAGAGTCTCTTCAACAGATGGTGATGGGAAAACTGGACAGCCACATGCAGAAGAATGAAACTGGACCATTTCCTTACACCACACACAAAAATAGGCTCAAAATGGATGGAAGACCTCAATGTGAGACAGGAATCCATCAAAATCCTAGAAGGGAACACAGGCAGCAACCTCTTTGACCTCGGCTGCAGCAACTTCTTGCTTAACACATCTCTGGAGGCAAGGGAAGCAAGGGCAAAATGAACTATTGGGACTTCGTGAGGATAAAAAGCTTCTGCACAGCAAAGGAAACAATAGACAAAACTAAAAGGCAACCTATGGAATGGGAGAAGATATTTGTAAATTACTTATCCAATAAAGGGCTAGTATCCAGAGTCTATAAAGAACTTATCAAACTCAACCCCCAAAGAAAAAAGATCCAGTTAACAAATGGGCAGAAGACGTAAACAGACATTTCTCCAAAGAAGATATCCAAATGGCCAATGGACACATGAAAAAATGCTCAACATCACTCAGCATCAGGGAAATACAAATCAAAACCACAGTGAGATACCACCTCACACCTGTCAGAATGGCTAAAAATAACCAGTCAGGAAACAACAGGTGTTGGAGAGGATGTGGTGAAAGGGGAAATTTCTTACACTGTTGGTGGGAATGCAAGCTGGTGCAGCCACTCTGGAAAACAGCATGGAGGTTCCTCAGAAAGTTAAAAATAGAGCTACCCTGGGGTGCCTGGATGGCTCAGTGGGTTAAAGCCTCTGCCTTCAGCTCAGGTCATGATCTCAGGGTTCTGGGATTGAGCCCCGCATCAGGCTCTCTGCTTGGCGGTGAGCCTGCTTCCTCCTCTCTCCCTCTCTGCCTGCCTCTCTGCCTACTTGTGATCTCTGTCTGTCAAATAAATAAATAAAATCTTTAAAAAAAAATAGAGCTACCCTATCCAGCAATTGCACTGTAGGTATTTATCCAAAGGATACAACATAGTGATTTGAAGGGATACCTGCTCCCCAATGATTATAATAGCAATGTCCACAATAGCCAAAATATGGAAAGAATCCAGACAGCCTTTGACTGATGAGTGGCTAAGGTTGTGGTGTGTGCACACACACACACACACAGGAATATCATGCAGCCATCAAAAAGAATGAAAACTTGCTATTTACAACATGAGTGGACCTAGAGGGTATTATGCTGACCAAAATAAGTCAGTCAGAGAAAGACAATTACCATATGATCTCACTGATATGTGGAATTTAAGAGACAAAACAGGATCATAGGGGAAGGGAAGGAAAAATAAAATAAGATGAAAACAGAGAGGGACACAAACAGAAGAGACTCTCAACTATAGGAAACAAGCTGAGGGTTGCTGGAGGGGAAGATGAGTGGGGGGATGGGGTGGCTGGGTGATGGACATTAAGAGGGGAGCCCGTGATGGAATGAGCACTGGGTATTATATGCAACTGATGAATCACTAAATTCTACCCCTGAAACTCATAATACACTATATGTGAACTAAACTGAATTTAAATTAAGAAAAAAAAAAAGCACAGTGGATGCTGAAGGGGAAGGGCAGAAGGGTAACTTAGGCCAGAATGGAAGTGAGATGGGGGCCATAATGCCAGCAAGAGGCAAGGCAGGTTGACTGGGTGGAATGCTGTTTCAGACTTAGACCTGATCTGTTTGAGGGGCCCGCCTGACTCCCGAGGGTAGAGGTGGGTAGGCACTGCGGGTGTGGACAAGAAGTCACTGGCCAGTCGGAGAGTGACTACAGAGTGGGAGGAGAGGGTCAGCTTGAGCGCTGAGGTACATTTAGAGGTGGGAGAAAGAGGAAGAAAGGAACCCTCATGGGAGACTAAGAGGAAGTGGCCAGAAAGGTGGGAGGGAGGCAGGGAGTCCAGAGGAAAGGGGGTGTGGTGTGGCCAGGAGTGGTGAAGGTCACTGCCAAGTCAGGCCAGCGGGGGTGGAGGACAGAGCCCTCTTCTCCTGTGAGATTCCTTTCTGGACCACAGGGTGGGGGTGAGGTAGAGAGCATGGGGCAGCAGGGGAGGGAGTGGAAAGGACCCTCGCCCTGAAATCCGCAGACCTGAATCCAAATGCCAGCTCTGTCCTTTGCTGGAAAGTGACTCCGAATGTCAGTGTCATCATCCAGAAATCAGGAAGCACTTATTTCACCTCAGTGCTCTGGTAAGGAGCTGACGAAACCACTATCTCCAAGGCACAGACAGATGGTCCGGCCTCACTGCCCCCCAGGCTGGCAGAGGGCACTGGACTGACTTGCTCTTGCTCCTGAGTGACCCCTCTCCCTCCTCATTAGGTGAAGCAAATCGTGTTGACTTTATTTACCAGCTTCACAAAACTCTTCTGAGAAGTAAGTGTCACTTGTACCAGAGCCTCACAAAATCCCTGATTGCCAGCACTGGCTGCCCCCGACTCCTCTGCTTTGGGGCCCACCTTGTGTGGGGATGTTGTGGGCTGTAGCCGCCAACGAGCGACGATGAGCTCTGTGCTGGGCCAGGCCTCAGTCTCCCTGACTGAGACTCCTGGGATGGGCCCAGAGCAGCTGCTCCCCGGGCCTCTGGCTCCCCTGTCCAGCCTCCTCCAGCCCTTTTCACCCTGACTCTGGTTCTTCTTTGAAGACCCTGCTCTGTCTGTCTTGCCTGCCTGTGCCCCTCCGGGTACCCTGGCCTCCTGCTGGGCCTCACTGGGCTACTCTGGGCTGGAGTCTGAGGTGTGGCCTGAGGGTGAGGGGCTTGGGCTTCTAGACCTGAGGAGGTGTGAGTGCTCCTACAGTTCCCCAGAAGGCTGGGAAGCTGCCCCAGCTAGTGACACCCTGACCTGGTTGGTCCCTGGCCCCGTCCGAGTGGCCATGTGACACTGGTAGGTCCCATCCTTCTCTGGACCTGTTTTCTAAGAGGTTGAATGGGGCTGCTGAGAAGTGCCCAGGGAAAGGCCTACCCCTGCTCTCAGATGAGGAGCCCTCTGAGAAGCACGGGGCAGCCCTCCCTGAGAAGGGACCCCACAGAGACCCCACAGCGGCTCCCAGTGCCTTTTGGAATTAGGGATTCCCACGGTCTGGCTCTCCCACACTGATGTGGTACACTTCTGGAATCAGCTCTGTGTGACCCTGGGAAGTCACCCAGGTTCCTCCCTCATAGTTCATTCGTATTTTGAACAGCATTTTATAATTTGCAAAGTACATTCACATCTCTCCTGTCCTTCGAGTCTTGCAATACTGTGTATTCTCTGAACTGAGTCATTGTCCCATTTTACAGATGAAGAAACTAAGGCTCAGAGAAGGGTGGTGGGTGGGCGAGGGCTACCCTAGTGGTAAGGGGCACAGTTCACCCAACTCAAAGCCAAAGCCCAGCCTCTCTGTCCCTCCCAGGGCCTGGCAGGGGCCTGGGATCAGGCAGGGAGCATTTGAGGGCATCATTCGGACTGTTGATGAGAGGAAATGGACTGGCAGAACTGTTCTTCAGCGAGACATTTTCAGGCTCCAGAACAGATGTGTGTTGCAGGGAGGTGGGGGCCACAGTCTGGAGAGGCTCAAGCTCCATGGGTTGCAAGAGGTTCCCGGCTTGTAGGAAAAGCCTCCCAGTCCTGCCTGGCACGTGGTCCAGGCTCCAGCACTGCAGGGGGCAGAGGGCGGACACCACAGAGCTTGGCAGGGGCTGGGTCGTGAGGGGCAGCCGCGGGCCAGAGAGCCCAAGCAAGGAAGGGGTTTACCCAGGAGAGAGACCGGGGGCCTGGCCTTTGTGGCCTCCTGCTCAGGGAAATGGCTGCATCCATCTCCTGCACAGGGCCAGGCTGGGAACTGAACAGCTGTATTCTGGTCCTGGTTGGGTCTTTAGTCCCCTGTGTTGGCCGTCCCCAGACCTGGCTGTCTCATGTACCACATAGGTTGACATTTCCTGTCCTGTTAGCCGTCCTGGGCTCCTGGGAGCTCAGAGGCAGAGGACACAGAAGCCTTGGGGGACAGCACCCGGTGCCAAGCTGGCCCTTTCCTCATATCCTCCTCTGCCACAGGGAGAATCCAGCCTCGCTGTCCTTCCTCCCAGGGCCAAGGGACTGAGTGCGAAGGCCCTTTATGAACTGTGATGCCTGAGACGCACGAAGTATCATTCCTGAGTGGGGAAGTGGGAAATACTTCCCTGGACCTGCTCCCAAGTCACACTCGGATTGTACGATTTCTGGATCCTGGCTGTTTCTTGGTCACTCACCCACCCATCTGTCCATTCAGCAGCCACCAGCCCCGGCCCTAGAGCTGCGGGGAAAGGCTGGACAGCACCACTCTGAGCTAGCCTCATGCCTCTGCCCAACACAGGCCCCGGAAACCCTCAGACCCCCCTTAGAGATGACCAGCGTTCCCCACCTCCTCTTTCCAGAGGCCGGAGGGAACCCAGGATGATCTGCCCAGTTCCAGACCTCAGCATCAGACTGCTCCTCTGCGCCCCCACTCCAATCTCTGCCCCCGCCCTGTGCCAGTTTGGATCTCTCAAGGTTGGAGGCGGTTCAGTGGGATGGGGGCCAGGCCACCCTCCAGGCTAAGAGTAACGTGGCCCCTGCCCAAGAGCGCAGGCTCGGGCCCAGGCAGGGGTGTGGGGCACGGCGGGTGGGGGTGAGGCCGGG
>ML111571.1:49484-67729 GCA_003697995.1 Taxidea taxus jeffersonii
GGGGGTGGCTGCTGTCAGGGGACATGAGGGTCAGGGACCCCCATGATCAGACATCACAAAGGCCGGGGTCTCACGGCAGCAGGGCTGGGCCTGGGCCTGTGGACGAAGTCAAGCAGCGCCCCCTCGGTGAGGACCGGTAGGCCAGCTGTGTGCGGGCTGGCTCCCAGACCTGGGTGGCCCAGAACAGCCTACGACAGGTATTCTGGGGCTGATTACTTGCAAGCTGATGACTTTCTCTGTCTAGGCTTGGGAAGGACTTGGGTGGCCGGGACCCCAGGCACCTGTCTGCCATCCATCCAGGTCTGAGATGCAGATAAGGCCGAACAATACCAGCCTCCTCAGCAGCCAGGGTCCCTGGCCAGGGAGGTGGGGAGAGCCTGGGCAGCACCTGTCTCTCCAGCCAGCCCCTGGGACTTCCCAAATAGTAGTCTGTCAAGCTAGGGGGAATCATCAGGGAGTAAAAGTCACAGACTGGACAGTGCTGCCAGGTGTCTCTTATTTCAGGTGTGGGAGGGGAGCAGTGGGCAGGGAGGCTGGCCCCTGGGGAGCTAAGCTATCCATGGCAACCTCATGGGCCTGCTCCTCTCTCCTGGGACGGCCTCCAGCAAGGCAGGCAGTCTGGGAGAAGGCTGCTGGCGTTGAGCAGGACAGCTCCCATGTGGCCCTGGCCCCCACACCCACTTGGCACAGGTGCTGCCATCAGCGGGGCTCCCCGGGGGAGCATTTCCCACTTCCTAGACCTCGTACTCTCTCTGGATCAGTCCCATGCTGGATGCGGTAGGTTTGGGGAGAAGCCAGGGCCTTGCTCATATTTTCCAAAACCAGGGTTTTAGATCCTGCGTGGGCTGGATGCTGGGATCAGGAGGAGGGTCTGACCCAGTGCTCACCTAAGAGGTGCCCCCAGTCTGGGGCCAGATGGAGCCAAGGGGGCCGGTACCTGGCTGAACTCCTCTTAGGTCTCCCAAGCCTGACAAAGGGCTTATTAAGGGAACAAGTGGCCAACTGAGGCAATGTTGCCTGACTCCCCAACCCCATGTTTTTAAGGCCCCTCCAGTTGCAAAATGACCTCCTCATCTTTCCCCATCCAGCTTTGCTGCATTGTGGGGGAAGTGGAAGAGAAAGGCCCACCTGTGCACAGGAGAGCTGGGAAGTGGATGGAGCAGGGAAGGGCCCAAGGGCTATTTTCCCAAACTGGTTGTTGGCCCCCAGGAGAAGGGCTGGTAGGAGAGGAGGAGAGGGAGTCCAAAGTGGTCAATAAGATGGGGCTTCAAGGAGATTTTTACAAATCCCTTTCCCAGGGTAGCAAGAGAAGGAATAGCCCAGTCTCCAGGGACACTTGTCCCCAACCTTGGCTCTTAGACCCAAAGGGAGGAGGAGATAACCAGGGTCCTGGAGAAATGCAGGAGGTAGGCAGACCCAGGAGGATGGAGATGCCCTTCCCTCCACACCTTCCCCTCCCTCCTTCATTCTTCTGCTTAGTTGGTTGGTAGATTTATTCACAGAATGTTGTTAGGGGCCCAGAGGGCTGTTGATGATTTATTAGACCTTGAATCAAGGACTAATAATCAAGAACCTAGAATCAAGACTGATAACTTCAGAGCCTGAACTCAGAATGCAGAGGCCGAGCCCAGACAGAGACTCGGAAGGTGGGTGAGGCCGGCAGCCACCAACTCTTCATGCTAGTCCTGAAGCTTTAAAAAATCCTGCTCCCTTTCAGTAAACACACTGTCTCCTGCCATCTTTGAATAGTATTTGAGATTCAGAATGAATTCAACGCTGTCACTCAATGCACATGACTACAATGGGATTTAGAGGTGCCCCCTTTTTTTTTTTTTTTTAATTTATTTATTTGACAGACAAGAGATTACAAGCAGGCAGAAAGGCAGGCAGAGAGAGGAGGAAGCAGGCTCCCTGAGCGGAGAGCCCGATGTGGGGCTCGATCCCAGGACCCTGGGATCATGACCCGAGCCGAAGGCAGAGGCTTTAACCCACTGAGCCACCCAGGCGCCCCGAGGTGCCCCCTTTTGATAGGGCATTCCTGCCATTCCCACTTTCAGCAAATCAGCAAATGCACTACCCAAAGATCTGCACTGTGCGGGGGCGGGGAGGAGGGGGGATGAGACTGCAGCTGGCGGACCGGGGCCAGGGGGCGGCGGGGTGGGGTGGGGTGGGGTGGGGTGGGGTGGTGCGGGTGGCTGTCCCTTCTTCTCCTGGCCTGGGGGCTGCTGGCTCTCCTCTGCGGTCAAACCCAATCGCTCACACCTCGGTGTGAAATGGCAGCAAATTATCACCCACATCTTTCTATTTTCTGTGGCTTTGGGGTATTTTTGGAGCACGGAAGATGACTTGGAGTCCAGAGAACTCCAGAGTTACAGTCCTAGGGGAGGGTGGATATTCTGTCAAGGTCGGATCTCTTTGGCCTGGAGCTCCCAAACACGGCAGGAAGAACCGCTGTCCTGGGACCCTTGTTTAAGGGCACGTCCCTGGGCGTTAACCCTGTGCGTGCCCGTGCGCACGCTGTGCAGTGGGCTTTCAGTCTAGACCCCCCAGCCCATCCCCCCTCACCCCACAGGGGCACACTCACAGCCACAGAACTGGGGCAGTGACCCACAGAACTGGAAAATGGGGCTCACTGCACACCGTCCAGCATGTCACTATTCCAAACCTGGTTTGCGTGTTTCTTGGTTTCTTTTAGAAAAGGGGGAACAACAAAGGAAGAGGTGGTGACCCGGCAGGACCTCTGAGAGGCTGTGGGGGACTTCTGAGGAGGAGCTGGGCCATTGCCTCCCATCACGGTTCTTGGGAGTTCTGGGAAGGTCTGTGGATGGCATGCATGAAGGAAAAGGGGGAGCCAGACTCCCCGGCAAGCGGGCCCGTGGGCTCCAGCTGGCAGCCTGACCATCCTGGCCACGTGAGGGGTGGGGGCCCTGAGCTAACCCCCACCCACCATGGGGTGGTGTGGTAGGAGCACAAATGGAGGCCCGGCTGTGGGTTTCCTTCCCACCAGGACTCCCCTGGTCAAGTTCACTGTGAAGCAAGGAGGTGAGACGTCCGGCCCGCCCTGGGAACCCCACGGGAGCCCAATTATTTACTGGAAACAGTGAGGGATGAATTCTTGGCGGCTTCAGTCCGTGCAAATCAGAGACACAACTGAGCTCAAGTCTGGTTTTGATCAGTTCCAACTGAACAGACGGCTTGTTAAATCTGAGCTGAAGAGGCCTTCTCTCTGAAACCCTCGGCAGCCCTCCCCATTCCACCTCAGGGCTGGAAGTCCTCTTGGAGAGTGGTGAATCCAAGCCACCCATTTTACAGATGGGGAGACCGAGGCCTGAAGAAGCCCCTCCAAGGTCACGGTGGTTACTGTGGGTATGGGAGGGCCAAGCCAGGCCAGGCAGACCTGTGGCTCTGGAGCCCTCCAAGTAGATCTGGAAACATGATCACGGTGTTCCAGTCCTTCTTTCTCCCTTCCAGTTTCTAGATTTTTTTCCCGCATTTAATCTGGGTGCTTCTACCATGTTTCCTTGGATACACCCTCTCCTTGGTGGTTGAGGACGAAGGGCAGGAGAAGACCCAGACAGAAGAGATCTCTGGGCCTCCATGTCCTCATCTGTAAAATGGGTTATCCCCATGTGGGCACCCAATTCCATGGCACCCAATTCCAGGCCAAGCCCCACCCAGTTTGGTGCCCAGCAGGTGCTCTTTGAGGACCAGAATCTGCTTCCTGGAGCCTCATCCTCAAGCACTTCCCAGCTCCACTCTCCTGAGGCCTGGGCCACCAGCTGGGGTCAATGAGGTGACCCAGGCCTGGCCCAGCTGTCAGCCTCATCTTTACAGCCCTTTGATCCACCACCAGCTCCAGTGGCTGGAGCCTGGGCTGGCAGGCTCAGGCAGTGATGGATGCCCCTTCCCGGTGTCCCGCTGGGAAACACATGTCCATTAACACAGGTTCCGGGGCCTCTGTCTGGCATCTGAAAAACCCAGCCTTGACCCCCCAGAGCTCCCTTGCTCACACCCAGCCCTGCTGTCACCCTAACTCCTTTATCTTCCCCATTACCCCAAATCTCCGCTCGTACTATCTCCTCCTCCTGCAGAGCCCTCCAAGCCAGAGTCAAGTTCACAGCTCCTGGTCTAGTTCACAATAGCTTTCATGTGTGGCCCCTCATTCTACCCCCACCACAACCGCAATGTGAGAGGCAGAGGGCTTTGGGATGGCCCCAACCCTACAGAAGGAGCCACGAAGCCTGGTGAGACAAGGTCATTGACGAGCAGGGATTGGAGTCCTGAACTGTCTGCTCACAGACCACGGAGCTTGGCCAAGAGGATTCTAGAGGCTCAGAAAGTCCCGGAGTAAGGGGACTGGAAGGAGCCTGGGGAGGGGTTTGCATTCAATCCAAACTTCAGAGGAATTCTCAGCTCGGGGTCACTAACACTCAGAATCTTAGAGCAGGGAAATGCCTTGCCTAGAAAGACTCTTGGTGGTCTTCGAGCCTACCCATCAAAGTCCCCAGTAGCCTGCAGCCCCTGCTTGAATACCCTCAGGGACAGTGGGCTCTCTCCCTTCAATTTGGGTCAGGCTCTGCCCATATGGGACAGCTCTGACCAGAGGAATGTCTTTTCACCCATGTTGCTGAGTGCCCTGTGCCTTCTTGTGGCCTCTTAGGGACTGGAGACAGTGGCCAAGACCCCCTGGGCTCTCTTCCTCCTGGCACGGTCCTTGTGGCCACCATGAGGGGCTGTGGAAACCCCAGGCGACCTTTGGCTGCCCTTATCTCCCCAAGGGTCCCGGCACCAGTGGCTCCTTCCAAGCACTGATTAACAGCTGGGACGCACCTGGCTGGCAGATGTCTGCTCCTCCTCAGCCCCGGCGGATCGTGTGTGCGCGTGCACACGGCCCTGCATCTGTGTGTGTGTGCAGCTGCATGTGCCTGTGTGTGTGGGTATATGTGCACACACTGGGAAGTAGGGGGAGCACTGAATGGGGTCCTGGGGGTGGGAATAGCCGTGCGGGGTCTCCCTGGGAAATACGCTCCCATCTGCATCAGATACCAGGACCCTGAGAAGTTTCCTCAGAGCAGGACATCAGCGAGACTCTGGGGCTGTTGGGGGAGCCTCATGCACCTTCTCTTCTGGCATCGGGGCTGGCCAGCCGGAAGCCTGTCCTCCAAAGAGACTGACTTGTGGGGAGGCCGAGCCTGTCTCAGGAGGATGCAGGAGGGAGGGGCATCTGCTTCAAGCAAAGCGAGCCTGGTGCCAGGGTTAAAGCAGGGGCAGACTGGTGCTGGCTGTCAGCCCACACTCTACCTCCCAGAGTCTGGTTTGGGGTTCAGAGAGAGGGGCACTAGCTCTCCCAGGAGTTAGTGAACACTATGTCTGTGGCCCTGGGGAGTCGAGATTAAAATCCCCGTTCTAAGGAAGAAGAAAACAGGAAGCAGAGAACCCAGCCAAGGTCCCCGAGTGGGCCTGACTCCTAAACCAACCCTTGTCCGGGCTGGGGCTCGAGGGTAGACACCGGCCTGGGCCTGGATGGCTGGGTGACCGGGTGGCTGGGGTGGGGAGGAGGGCCCAGGCAGGGTCTGGCTGCCCTGCACACCAGTGTCCACTTCTCTGGGCTCGGCTTGACATGTTGTAGCAGACTCTGGCTGGGAGGAGGTCAGTCTGTAGGAGGGCATCTGGGAGCAATTTGATAATTAGGCAAGAGGCCTTGACAAGCAGCCTCTGTGGGGTCCACTAGGGGTTCCTGGGGAGGCTGCAGTAAGGTTGGCCGCCTGCCAATCCCCACCCTCACCAATCCCCCACCGCCTTCCTGCCCACACCCTGCCATTGCCCAACAGTCCCTTCTACGGGCCTCCCCAGGTCCATGCCCCTCCCCAACAGCTCTGAGGGGACAAAGTGGGGCTTTGTCCCTCTTCAGCCTCAGGCACCTTGGCTGGACTCCTCTGTACCCTCTGAGGCTGACCCTGCCATGGGCCAGAGGAAAATAAAAGGTCCAGAGAGGGCAGCAGTCTGTCCAAGGCCACACAGCGAGGCAGGAAAGAGCCAGTGCTGGGTTCAGGCAGCTCCGTCTGCTGGGGCATGGGGAGAGTAGGGCCCCTGCAAACTCAGAGCAGACCGGGCTCCCAGAGATGACATGGCCCCCTTTGTTCTCACCTGCCACACAACCAGGGTCCCCCCAAAGAGGGAGGGCGCTGGGGGCAGCCTGCTTTCCCTTGCTAAGAGAGGCTGGGGTCTGGAGGAACTGAAGCTGTGGAGAAAGCTGGGGGCCCATGATTAGGGCAGGAAAGGCCACAAGGAGCAGACAAATGTTAAGGATTAGCCTCTCATTGCCCTCAATTCTGGAAGGGAAGGGGACTCAAATCGGGGGGTGGCAGGGCTGGGTGGTGGAGCAGATATCATCCCCATCCTTCTAGAACTCTAGAATTCTGGAATCCTGGGATGGCCCAGACTGGGCAACCCATCACCCATCTCTGGTCTCCATTGTCCTGACTCCCCCTGTTCCCTGGAGCAGCCCTGTCCCTTGCTGCCCTTCACCCCCATCAGAAAGAAAAAGAGAAGCATGGGCATATCCAGGGAGGGCCTGTCCTGGGGGGGGGAGGGCTGTGCCCTTGGCCGGAAGTGGCTTCAGCAGGGAGTTCCCGTGGAGGAGACTCCCGGGGCCTGCCACTGGGGCTCGAGCCCGGGAGCCCCTAGTGCTCCCCAGTGCTGGGCTGAGTCCTGCGCGGGCCCTCCATGAGCACGCATGCCTCAAGCATCCCGTGTGTCCTCACAAGTGACATCAAGTGTCCCAGCTGTAAGCTGAGGCTTACACCATGCAGGAGGTGACAGAGCCCAAGGTCAGCATGCCCCTCGGATCCTGGAAGCCATGATTTCCCACCCCCTTGGTACCACCCTGCTTCTCAGCCTCTGTGTGACCCATGCCCAGTGACAGCCAAGCTGGAAATGAGGTGTCCTGTGCACGGGAACTTAAGGACATGTGAGGGGGCCGAGAATTTTATCTAGACTCTGACAGTGGGTAGCGGAAGAAAGGCCTGGTGGAGGGATGGGTCTGAACAGAGGTGTGACGGCTTCTGAGTCCAAGGCAAGTGTGGGAAATGATGGGGTGATGCATGGCAGGGGGGTAGGGGCGGGAGAGGTCATCTGAGCCCACTGGACGGGCCTTGAGTGCAAGCTGAGAAGTGGGTCTTACTTGGAGGCCCACTTCTCATTGATGGCAGGTGCCTTGTTTGTGAAGCTGCCTCAGCACCGCTCAGTGCCCCCCCACAGGACCGGTGCTCCCCGAATCCCCTGAGCAGGTCCAGACAAGGGCCGCTCCTCCTCTGGGGAGTTCCTGGGAAGCCCTGGGGTCTTGTTCAAAGAGCCCATCAGCCCACTTCCAGGTAAAAACCGTTTGATGATGACTGTGCCCGAGACTCACCAGCATGGGGGGTGGGGGTGGGAGGCCATGGGTAGAGGGGTTCTTCCCTCTCTTTGCCTGCCTCTGCTCCTGCCACAGCTCCAAACAATCCCAGACACCTCTGGCACGGCCTGGAGCTTTCAGCACCCCCAGGCAGGGAGGGGGGGCCTGGGGAGAAGGCAGCCCCCTGCTGTGAGCACATGGCCCACCTCACCCTCCAGTGGATGGGCTGTGGAGGGGGAGGGGGCTTTGGGTAGGACTTGAGTGTTTCCCAGCCTTCATCTGGTAGCCAGATCCTTTAGCTGCATGCAGTCGAAACTTCTCTCCTGAACCCCACTCCCGGCCCAGGGCTACACAAGTCCCTGGTGTCGTGGGCCTGGCCTTCGGAGCCCTGGGGCCGGGCGGCCAGCATCTGGAGCCAAGGACCACAGGCTCAGCTGGAGCCCAGCGGCCAGGGAAGCGCTCACCCACGGAGGTGATGTGGCATCTGTCCTCTGTGCCCCCTCTCATCGGGTGTCAGAGTGATTTATGGGCAGATGCTGAGAGGAGAGTCTGGGGCAACATAAGCAGTCTCAGGGCGCGGTTGTCCTCAGGCCTCCCCAGCCACCACCCTGCCACAGACTTAGGAGGAAGAGAAAGGGCCTCAGAGCCGTGCAACCTCTGGCAGGTCCCTTCTCTCTCGGGGCCTCCACTGCCTTTTTGAATGGGTCTGAAAACCAACCTCAGATGATGGAAAGGATTGCCAGAAGGAACAAGTGAGGTACTGGACACCAAGCACCCCACTCAGAGCCTGGCCCCGGGCACAAGGGGGTCACCTTGTACCTTTGCTCCCAAGCCTGGGATGGCACCTGGGCTCCCTGTCTGCCCCTGCTCCCCTACCTTCCCATCTGCCCTCCCCCTTCCCTCCCTCCCTCCAGCCCTGGGGGACTTGTCTGCAATGCTCCCTGCTCCCCCCACCACCCGGGCCCCACATGGCTTGTGCCCCCACCCCCACATCTGTTGGCAGGCCTCTGGACAACCTAAATAAAACAGAATCCTTCCTCTCCACCAACAGTCCCTATCTGGCCCACAGTCCCTATCTTCAAGCTGTTGTATTAACCTTGTCCTTAATATTTGCCACCACCCGATTAAAGAAAAAGAAAGAAAGAAATCCAAGTTTTAGTTGTTTATTTTTGTTCTTCCCAACTAGAACATCAGTTCCAGAAAGGCAGAGATTGTTGCCTCTTGTTTGCTGTGGAATCTCTGGGTCAGTGCCTGGAACAAAGTAGATGCCCAGTAAATGGCAGATGGGAAGGAGGGAGGGAGGGAGGGAAGGAAGGCACTGTAGTTTGGGGTCCAACCAAACGCCCTAGGACAGGCGTGGACATGAAACATGAACATGAACGTAGGAAAGCAAGGAGGCCAGATGCCGGAGAAGAGGGGAGGCCGGCCAGGAGGAACCATGGAGTAGGCAAAATAACAGAAATCTTCATGACAGTAACATAATTTTTAAAGATTAGGAGTGGTTCAAAAGAAAGGATGCCACAGAAGTCTTAACAAAAACCCTGTAGACAGAGTAGGAAGCACACTAGTCAGCCACCCCATAACTCGTACAATGGCTGTGATTAAGGTGAAGGTTAGTCCCAAACTTCCCATGAACTACAGCAGCACAGAGATAGGAAGACACTGGCCAAGCTGATAAGGGATGAAACTAGGAACCATGCAGACTTTGGAGACTAAGCTTTGGGAGGGGTAACCCCGGGGGCCCCCAGGACTGAGGGTGGCATTTAGGAGGGTGTGGTGATGGGCAGCAGTCTGGATCGGGGAAAAGGGCACCTGTGTAGGAGGGCTTCCAGGGGGCAGCGTCCCTCCACAGGGCAGTGACTGCTGCTGCTAGGGGCCTCACCCCAGGAACCCTAGGCAGGGAAGTCTCAAGCGTGGGTGGAGCAGGGTTCCCCAGGCCTTCTGGCTCATACCAGGCAGGCAGAACCTCTTCCTAGACAGGACAGGAAGGACCTGGTGTGTGCCCAGCATACTGGTACGGAGCAGACGGAAGGAAAGGTGTGCCAGGGAGGAGACTAACCTGTGCTGAGCCCTGCAGAGCACCAGCCTGTGTAAATGAAGAGCAGAGAGGTGGAGGAACTTGGCCAATGCTAAGGATTCCCACTGAGTCAGCCTGGCTCCAGTGAGCTCAGAGAGGCTGGTGGGAAGCTGGCTGCCCCAGCTGGGGGAGGGGAAAGCTCACATCCTCCCACTCAGCCCTGTGAGGGGTGACCTGAACCCTTCGTGGATTCAGGTGGCAACCAGGGCCTGTATGCCCAAGCCTCACTTTCCCATTCTGTGAAATGGCCATGGGGAGGTGCGTGTCGGTGACCCCCTGGCTATGCAGGGACCCAAGCAGGAGCTGGGGTCACCATTCCTGGGGCTTCAGGGACAACCAGTGGGTGGAACTGGGGCCCCGGAGTGAGGGACTTTGACCCAAGGACCACTGAACTCAAGGGCCTGCCTCTGCTCCATTTCCCCCCATGGGGGGAAACAGAGACCCCGAGGCAGGGACCTACCTATTCAGGGCCCACAGTGGGGCAGGAACGGTGGGGACAGCCCAGGGCCTGGTTCCCAGAGATATCTAAACAGCCAGACTCAGTTTAGAAGATGCAGCCCTGATCCCTGATGCAGCCAAACCTCTTGTTGCTCTTCTTGTCATCTCAGTGTCCATGGAGGCCTCCCCTGGGCCTGAGTATTGACGTAGACCAATTGGGAGAAGTGGTCCAGAAGCAGGACCACACAGGGTGACAAGGCCTGTCCCAGGGGGGAGCCTAGAGGCTCTGGGCACCATTTGGAGCCTTCTCTGCCTGGAGGAGTCGGGCAGGACTTCCCAGAGACAGAGGGTGTTGCAGGATCAAAGAAGTTTCCAGGCCACCTAGGGACAGGCAGGAGAGATGGCCTGGACTTGGCTGGGAGATGTGCAAGGAGATGGCCTGTGGGAGGCTGTGGGTTTCGGGGCAGCTGTGGGAAGGAGCAGAGGGAATGTGTGCATGTGGGTATGGAGAGGAGCAGACTGGGAGAGGGGGCTCTGGCGGGGTCAGAGGCGAGGTCAGTGCGGCCTTCCGTGGCTGGCTGAGAACTCGGATGTATCCTGCAGGCCCTGGGAAACCATGGACTGTTAAGTAGGAGTGCTGAGTCAGGGTCCCTAGCATCAGAACTTCGGCTGGGAGGGCTGATTAAAACAGCCGTTGCCTAGCCCCCACCTCCCCAAAGCATGTGAACTGGGCTGAGGCCTGCACATTTGGGTTTCTAACCCTTGGGGTAGGGAAGGGCTGGGTTTCCCAACTCTGTGGACAGGCACCCAGAGCGGCTCACGACTGGAAGGCTGAGGAAAGGGAAGTCTGAAGCCTCAGAGGACCCACACAAACCCAGATCTGGGTGTTAGGCTGCAGCCAGGCCTGAGGCCAGGGGCAAGTGTCTGGCTGGAGAGGGAAAGGGGAGGTCCCTGGGGCTCGAGAGGTCCCTGCCCTGACCTGGGGGTATGCCTCCTGTGTAGGCCTGGCTGCCCTCAGACCTAGCTCTGCAGTGTGGGCTCCCGCCTCCAGGAAGCCCCAGGCCCAGGTCCAGGAGTGCCATGAGACCAGGACCTGAGCCTATCCCCCCAAGGTTCTCTGTCACCCTAATCCTCTCATACTCCCCAGAGCCCAGGCGTCCTGTCTCAAATGGTGATAGTAATTCCTGTCTTCCAGAGCTGTTGCGGGTGCTGGAGGGGTAGGGGGTGTGTAGGAAAGCTCTGAGGGAGCTGCCGCCCCCACCCCCTGCCCAATACGCATGAATTGCTAACACTACCAGTACTCCAGGGACGGGAGACTTAGCAAGAAAATGTAATGCCTTCAGCCGGAGCAATAGTGAATGGCATTCCAGGCTCCATAATAAATTTGTGCAAAAAAAAAAAAATTTGTGATGAGAGCCCTAGGACGTGCAAGGTGGGGGGTGGCTAGGGGCTCACACCCCTGGGTGTTGTGGCTCCTGGCGTGGGGCCTGGAGAAGGGCCACCGAGAGCTGGGATCTGAGCCCTGCTCCCTTCCACACAGACTAAATATTTGGGCTTCCCCTTCCCGGGCCTGGCAGCCTGGTGGGACCCAGGACCCCCTGTGGAGTGGCCACTCCAAGCTGCAGCGGGGGAGGGCCCTCAGGGGCGAGGCAGGGGGGTGGTGGAGATGGATCACAGAAGGCCCTGCTTGCACTACCCAGCCCCTCAAAGGACAGAGCACCGCCTGCGGAGAAGCTGCCTCAGACACGGTGAAACCTGGGACGGCCCTGCCATTGTGGGCCTCAGTTTCTCCATCTGTGGAGTGGGAGTGGAGCAGGAGTGCCGAACCAGCTGATGACTTCCAAGGCCCCTTCTGGCTTCCTGGTGCCGGTGGCCTCTCTGAGCCTCCTCCCGCCGGCCCCACCACGGCCCCTGAGGGAGTCGGCCCTCTGTGAGCCCTGGGTAGGGCGCCTGCAGAACCAGACAATCCCTTCCGAGCAGGGCAGTGGGTGGACCCAGTGACGAGCTAGAGGTCCTTTAGCAATGATGGAAGGCTTTGGAAGAACTCTATTTCCCAGGTTGGCACTTCGCAGGGGAGGGCCCAGCGAAGCTTTTTCATGTGAAAAAGCCTCCAAACGCCACTTGTATTCTCCCTCCTCCCCCAAATAAGAAAAAAAGCCCCTGCCTGGCATTGTGGCGGGGGTTGAGGAGGAGGCCAGGAGTGGGGAACCCGTGGCCACGGCCTGTTGGCTGCAGCTTTGAGGGTGGAGTCTCATCAAAAGAGCCGAGGTATTAAATCCCAACAGCACGATCTTCACCGCAAATATTTACAAGGTCTTGACTCTGTCACAAGCTGTCCCGAGCCCTTGACCTCACCCATGTCTCTCAACACCCTGAAGGGGGGGGGAGGACTATGATTGTCTCCATTTTACAGATGAAGAAACTGAGGCACAGGAGATGCCACAGTCTCCCGGGAATGAAATGGTGGGGCCAAGCCTTGGCCTGGCTCCAGAGTCCCCTCCAATGAGTTGTTTGTGTAGAAATAACGGTGTGACAGACTCCTGGGGCCGCATGGAAAATGTCAGGCTGTCAGGACGTGTGGGTGCCACGGCACCCCATGCATAAGAAGCCCCCAGTCAGTGCTGGCCGTTGCTCATCATGGCCGGAGGAGCTCAGACTAGGTATCCATGTCCCAAGGCATGCGAGAGTCTAGGAATCTGATTCTAAGACAGTCTGCTTCCCGCAGCGCCTCCTTTGGGACCTTCCTCCCAGAGAGAGTCTCCAGCCTCAAGCAGCCAGGTGCCCCCCCTCCCACCCAAGAAGCCAGGTCGTGGGGCATACAGTGAGGCTGGGTCTAGGGACTTGATGTGGGGAAAGGCCTTCCTGGAAGCCCACAGCCTCCTGGCGAGAGAGCGAGGGGATGCCTGTGTGTTCCCGAGGCCACAGGCTTTCAGGGCCTCATCAAGGAGCTGGGCAAACCTCTCTCCCCGACTCCAGCCCAGCTGTCAGAGAAGCAGTGTGTGAGGGCAGAGCTGGGCTTCCCGGCTGCACAGCCCTCCTCACAGCCTCCTGTGGACAACCCACACACCCCCCTCCCCGGACACACACACACCCAGAGCTGGGCTTTTCCCACAATCCCAAGGCCCTGAGAGCATGTCCCCTGAAGGAAGAAACCTTGCTCTCCGAGTATCTGAGCCCTTGTCACATGGTCCGCTCTGCCTGGGGTCCTCCAGTCCACCTAGGCACTGCTTCTAGTCCTTCCAGGTCCCCTGTAGGGATGCCCTGACTCCCTCCCCACCCCCTGGCCCCAGGCTCCAGTTCACTTTGCTCCCCACATGTCTGGAGACTCTAAGGGCTGGAGCCATATTGGGCTCAGCTCTGATTCCCCCGTGCCCGGCAGAGTGGGGCTCAGGACAGTGCTCTGTGGAGGTCTTGTTGACTGACCGACTGACCGAATTCTGATTTAATAACAATGGCGGCCAATAAATAACTCTTGCCATCTGATGGACCAAGTGTTTGCTGTGTCTTATCTAGCTTGAGCCTCACAATAATTCAGACAGGTGGGTATTGTCCTTCATGACACTTTATAGATGAACGAACTGAGGCTCAAAAAGGAAGAGGTGTCTGCCAGCTGCCACAGTCGGTGAGGGCAGAGCCAGGAGTCAGGCAGGCCTGGTGGGGAATGAAGTCGTGCTCTGAACCACAGCAGTGCTCCTAGCCCCTCCTGGGGCAGAGTCCTCCCTCTGCCCCCAGCAGGTGTGTCTCCTGGGAACTGGGGCTAGCCTTCCTGTGTCGCCAGCAACCAGCACAGAAAGAGAAGCACAGAGCCCAGATTCAGGGAAGCTCTGGGGAAGGAAAGACCTCCTTACATGGTCCCGTGGCCAAGCCCTGGCTGGGCTGTCCAGCCCCGTGAGGGAGCTCCATGCTCTGTGCTAAAGTCAGGACGAGCCTGTGTTCACCCCCATTTTACAGCTGAGGCAATGAATCTTGGGAGCTGAGACTTGTCCAGGGTCACCCGGTTTGTGGGAGCAGTGGCTTGGATGAAATCCTGGCTGTGTGACTCTAACTGGCCATCTCCCTGCCTGCTCCATGGTGTGGCCTCCTGCATACCTTGTACATTTCAAATGTGTTCTGGAAACATACAGAGAGGGTGATGGGGTGTCTGCCATGTGGACATGGACATGTGTTGGGGTGGGAGGGAGACTGTGTGTGTGCTGGAGGTGGTGATATCTGTTTTCCTTGGCTTCAGAAATGGATTTTAGACCCAGCCTGGGCTTGGGCACAGTCAGCAGCTGCCATCCTCGGCCCATTCCTGAGCATCCAGGACCCACCACTGGTGACGATGGGGTCTCTGCTTTCGAGGAGAGGAGCTCTCAGGGACAGCTGGAGGGAAGGGCAGCAAATGTTAGGAAGAGAATGCCCTCCCCCCAACTGACACCTGAGGGGCAGGAGGGCTGCTAGGGGATCTGGCTTGGAGCACGCAGGTGAGCTCCATCACACGCCTTCAGGGAGAGCATCAGATAAGTGGCCTGTCCCCAGAAGCTGGCCTTGGGTCACCAGCTGATGATGGTTACTTATCCTTTTATCTAGAAGCGTCCAGAGCCACGGTCTGCCACAAGCAGGCTTCCTGCCTGCCAGCTCTACCCTCCCTTGGTCAGATGTGCTCTTGGGGGAGAAGAAGGACAATCTAAGCCCTAGAAAAATCACCAGGACACTCTCACATCACGTGGAGGAAAACAAAACCATAGTCGTATGTTCTTTAGATTCTAGACATGCTAGACTCTGAGCATCCTGGAGTCCTGGGCTCCCAGGACCGTGGAATGTTTTGGGTGGTGGTCCAGAATCTAAGAAAAGCTGAATCAGGATCTTGAGTTAGGAGGTACCTTAAGGGCAGGGCACCTAATGGGCTGGGAAGCCTGCCCCTCCCAGAGGCCCACCCGATCCCCAGCCCCTGCAAGTAAGGCACACTTTTATGGATGCAAAGATGGCAGAGACATAAACACTTAGGCTTTAACTACAGCTGTGCCCCTGTCCAGGAGCTCTTGGGCCTGGGCCTCTGGAAATTCTGTCTTCACCTGCCAGCCCCGAGGGCAAGCCTGGATGGGGTATCTGGGATGGTCGTGTGATCTGCCACCTCTGCCACCCCCCACACCCGTATCCCAGGCTTCCAGCCCCCCAGCCCTGGAGCCTGGCAGGTGAGGCAATGGGGACCGAGGGGCCGATAAGGAGAATGTCTTCAGCAGCCATAGGCCCAGGGAGCCAAGCGGATATTGATCTGGTCTATGGGAGCGAAGGGACCCATTAAACAGGCTGCTGTTAAATCGCTCTGCCTGAAGCCAGCCATCTCTGCGGGTGGGTGGGGGACCTGGCAGGCAGGCGATGGCTAGACCAGCTTGTGGCTAGCACCCTGGTGGGGGTGGTCTTGGACACCCTGGCTCTAAAGAGCCGAGGCCGTGAGGCGGCCTGATGCCCACAGGCCCCTGAGCTCCAGCCACACCCCGCTTCCTGGCCTCCTCCCAGCAAACCAGGTACTGCTGCTGTGCCTTTGCTCACACACACTCCTCCCCTTTGCCTCTTCCTCCAGCTCTTGAAATCCTCCTCAGCTTTGCAGACCCAGTGCAAATAGCACTTCCTCCATGAAGTCTTCCAGGTTTTCTACTCCCTATCCCTGATACTTTGAGAGAGGTGGGTTTTCCTTCTCCAGATCCCCAAAGCCCCCAGATGGGCCCTGGCTGTCTTCTGACTGTAGTCATCCCTGCTACACTAACTAGGAGTTGCGGGCCCACTCAAGGGGGACACGTGTGCTTCAGGCCCTCACACATCCCACCGCCCACAGATGTAGCATGGGAGTCCAGGCACCAGGTGATGACAATGAGCATCTCAGCTGGGGAGGACAGTGCTGGAAAGTGTTGGCTGAGCTGCAGCCTGATGGCCATGGCTGGGAGCTCCTGACACCTGCACCCAGACGGCTGTCCCCAGTCCCTGTGACAGGTATTAAGAACTGCTCGGTCTCCTCTTCCTCCTGTGCGATGCCCTATCCGCCACTCTGGTTCACAGTCAATACCCATTCCCAGCCAGAGGCCACCTCCATCCCTCAGATGCCCATCACAGACTTGCAGCCAGGGAGTTCTGGGCCTTGAACCTCTGCTCTGCCCCTTGCAGTTCTATAACACTGGGTCTCAGTTTCCTCATCAGTAAAATAGAGATATTGGGCTCTACCTTTCAAAATGGTGAGCATTAAATGAGACAACTATTGCACAGGCCCAGAGAGGGCCAGTGGCTGCCTGGAGTCACACAGCAAGAGAGTAGAAAATATGCCGGGATTCGTCTCCCAGCTCCAAACTCCCTCTACCCCATCTAGCCTCCCTTGGTCCGGGGTTCCCGGCTGGGGACTGCATCCTGTTGGAGGCCTGCTCTGTGTAACCTGGCAGCTGGTCACCATGACCTGAGGAACAACAGACCATCAGCCTAGCTCAGGCCTGCACCCGGGCCCCCCTTACTTGTTTCTCTGGCCTGACCTGGCCTCCCCAGGGGCCCTTATCTGTCCATTCTCTCCTTTCCCACCAACCTAATCTCTCCCTCTTTTCGGGAGTTCCTGTTTCCTCTCTGCCGCCTTCTTGTCTCCCTCCTCAGGCCCTGTCTCTCCTATGTCTCCAGCCAGCCTCCCACACTTGGTTCAGAAGCCTCCTCAGAGTGGCTGGTCTTGTCATCCTCTGGGAGCCTCCCTCCCCTGCAGGCCTTCTGGGCATCACAGAGCGCAGTCTGGGCCTGCGCTCCTCTTAGGCAGGAGGGAGGCCGAGTGTGGCAGTCCCGCTGATGGCCAGCGTCCTGACTCCCACAGGTCCATACCTCGCCTTTTTAAATTCTCGGAGTTGGCAACTGGTTCGGGGGCCTCGACAGTTCTTCCGAGGCAATGGTTTGAAGATTTCTACTCCAAAAGTCCAAGGTACCAAGATTTTATGGCTCGAAATCTCTGCCCACAATGAGATCCTGAGGCTCTAGAGCATCGAGGTTCTGGGATTCACACTGGAGGCCCCACCCCTGTCCCATGGCAGTCTTCTGGCTGCTATGGCTGCTCTTCCTGGACTTCCTGGAGTGATGGCTTGTGAAAAGGGGGTGGGGTCTGGTGGCAGACACACCTGGGCCCCGAGCCCCGCACCACATGGACCTGCCATGAGCTCTGGGGCCAGCCACCTCCTCTGCAGAGCCCTGCCTTCCTCCCCTGCCAGGAGGAGATAACCAAGCCCACCTGGGGCTTGCTGTCAACAGGACTCGGGACAGTGTCTTTGGACTTGCACACAGTAAGAGTGCAGCGAAGGATAGGTTTGTGATCACCCTGAGAATCACTCCGGGTCCTTAGTCCGATTTCTTCATTTGCTTGTTCTGGTTAAGGTCCAAAGTAAACCCCCAAATCCAACATTTCTGAGGCATGAGCTCAGCCCCAGGTGTGCCACTCCCAGATCCTGGGGCCCCACAGGTGCACTGGGCTGGTCCCGGCTCACCAAGAGGCCCCAAATGGGTGGGGGAGGCAGACACAGACACAACACGGACCTGTACTACAACTTGGCTCAATGCAACGTCCCAGAAGAGCACAATGGCCATGAGAACGCAGAGGAGGCCCAGGTGGAGGGTGGTCAGGGAAGGCTTCCCAGAGGAGAGGGCCGGTCAGCTTGGCCTTGAAGGAAGATCGGGCAGTGGCTGGGCACAGTGAGTATGAATGTGATGGCTGCTTTAATGGTTCAGAGGGTTGCAGGGAGCCTGAGGAGGGACAGATCCCTTCCACCCAGGATGCTAGGGAAGGGTTGACAGAGATGGCCACAACAGCTTAACAGGACTCCAGCAGGGAAAGCTCTATTCCAGGCCTGTCAAGCACAGCAGATACCCAAAGGCAGGCCCAACGGTCAGGTTTCTGCACCCACAAGTGTATGCGTGATCCACTTGTGGCTGGAGCGGGGTCGGGGGGTTGCCTGGGCAGTTGCAGGAAATGTGCCTGGAAGAGTGACCTATGTGACCTGGGGGAGAGGCCCTGGATGCCGAGCCAGGGAACTGGGGATTGGTTTTGCGGGCTGTGTGGAGGAGGGGCGGCCGTGGGCCCGGAAGACGGCATGCTCCAGGGGCTTGTTCAACGCAGAGGGTGTTTTCTGCAGAGATGCTGGCAAGAGCCTCTCCCTGGGATGCCCACAACCACATCACCCGCCTTATCAGTGCTGTAACCACAGGAAAGACCCTTCCCACCTTGGAATTTCCTCATCTGCAAAACAGATTGAGAGACCAGAAGACTTATCTTGAGGTTCCTTCCAGCCTATGATTCCGTGACTCTGGCCACCCCGTGGCGAGCTCCCAGGCAGGGACTTGGGA